>PVJH01005216.1:0-67546 GCA_004026705.1 Nesogale talazaci | reverse complement strand
CTTCTTTATCCCAAAGAGCAGCTAGTGAGTTCGAGCCATGGCCCTAGTGTTAGCAGCTGAGCACTGAGTTACTGTGCTGCCAGGACTGCTCGGCATTTTGTCAGACACCATTAAATGCCTGATAGAGACCAGAGCAGGAACGTCTCAGGGGGAGTGGTTTAGAGGGTGAGTGTGTTGCAGATGGGCGCTGTGATTTCAGTCAGAAGTGCCAGGGACACCTCATGAGGGAGGACCCGGGAGCTAGTGAGAGAGGTTTTCGGGGAAGAGTACTTTTGGCAGAAGGGGCAGCAGGTTCAATGGCCTGAGGCAGCTGGCATTGGGAGAGGTGAGGAGGATGAGGTCAGGAAGGTGGCGGGACCCAGACCCCTTACTCAGAGTAAGAAAGGGAGCCCGGGAGGGTTACAGCAGAGGTAAGAGGACATGATCTCAAGAGGGGCCCCCTGCTGCTGCGTGGGGTGAAGGACAAGAGCCAACACAGGGAGACCAGTTAGCTGCGCAAACCACAGAAGTCTTTCGAAGGCCCCTCATGAAAGCCCCCCAGTCCTTTATTTCCCTCCTGCTCCTGGTTGTCCCCACTGAGCAGAGGTGGACAGACAGAGGAGAATCATGATATGGGACCATGGAGCTCAGAGGCTGGGGGGAGGGAAGAAGGGGCCTGTGTTGAAGATGGATGCAGGCAGACAGTGGCAGGGGTGGGGATGACATGTGGATGACAATGCCGACAAGTTCAGGACACTCTCCCACGGGGCCTCTCACTGGCCTGTCAGTGTCTCTGCTCCTGGCTGCCCTCCCTGCCAGCAGCAAGCACATTCCACAGCCAATGTTTGGCTCGTAGCCTGGCCTGGGCCTCTCCTTGGTTTCTTCTGCTCTGAAAGGCTTTCAACTTGGATTCTTAGTTCTCTTTCATTTGGGGGCATGAATCATGGCTCCTGAGCCTTCAATGAGATGAAGTCTGGATCCTACCAAGGCTACATGACAGGCTCCAGTCAAAGCACACAAAGGCAGACTCTCCCAAGATCCCAGACAATAGTCCAGATGCTATAGGGGCAACTCCACCTGCCCCAGCAGGTAAAGTTCGCCAGTCTAGAAATGACCCCTCAAACTTTGACCCAACATAACTCTTTCCTCAGCTGGTGGGACTACTTGTTAGGGGTTGAATTATGTCTGTCCACACCAACCACCTCAAAGATGTGTTGAAATCCATTCTTCTCTGGTGACACTGGAGCTCTAACCACAAGGTTGACTGTTCAAACCTACCAGCAGTTCCAAGAGAGAAGATGAGATTCTCTGTTCCCATAAAGGTTTGTGTGGTTTCCGAAACCTTACACGAGGCTGCCAGGAGTCAGAATGGACTGGATGGCAGGGGCCTGGGGGACTGTGAATCAGACACAGTTTGGAAACAGGAGCTGTCATTGTCATGCTAATGAGGCCATCCTAGTTTGAATGGCTCCTCACCCTAACCACTCCTCAGTACAAAAAGTACAGACTAGTTACAGAAACACACACAGCTGGTAAGGGTGCCCATGAAGTGAAGACGGACACACACACAACAGGTGCATCTACACACACAGGAGCGCTGCGGAGGGCTGGCGGACTGGCAGGCTGGTGCTGAGGCTGAACCAGAGGAGGAAGGGGCTCCTCCTGGAAGTAGTGCTCCAGGACTCTGGACTGCTTCCTGAGCCCAGGGAAAGCCCATTTCTGCCCCTCACCACGGCCCGCACTTGGTATCTTTTGTTTTGGGACCACTAGGTGATTAAGACTGCCCTTTGCCTTCTTGGACACCCGATGAAATGGCAGTCTCCTCTCTCTCCGGTGACAAGCCCCGAAAGGGCCTCTCCTCTCTGCCATCTCACTGCCTCTGTTCCTGCCTCTGGCGTGCTCCTGTCTGTCACTTGCATCCACTCCTGTCATTGTCCTGCGGCACCCAACTCCATTTCTGTCCATCCTCACCGGGGAGGGGCCAGCGCAAAAACATCCCCACCCCACAAAAACCCAAATCCAAACTCATTGCTGAAAGTGGACTCGTAGTTCCAGCAAATCTACAGGCCACTCTCTAACAAACTCACTGCCGGCTTACAGCAACTCAACGGGACGGACTAGAGCTGCTTCTGTGGTTTTCTGAGACTGTCACACTTTGTGGGAATTGAGATCCTCATCTTTGTCTCATTGTCCCAAATACCAGTCCTCATGAACCTTCACTGGCTCCCCAGCTACCAAATCCACGGTTCTCGTTGGCAGTCAGGTCTTTTCTCATTGGTCTCTGTTCTCCAGAGCACTCACTGCAGCATCCTGGAGACCAAGTGGTTTGTAGTTTGCCCAGATAGACCGCTTACTCAATTCCTCTTGCTACCCGCCTGGATCACTCTTCATTTACACATACCGTCCATCTCTAGCATCCCAGAGTCCCTATGTTCCTGCTTCTCCCTCCTATTGTGCTCATCTCTCCAAGGACCATGCCTGTCCAAGTGAACCAAATGCTCCTTTAAAAGCAATTTAAAAAAAATGAGCAATTGATTTTTTTTGATTATTCAAACCATACACAGCTCAATGTATATCAAGTTCCACATGTACATTTCAGTAGTATTGCTCATATCTTCCAAATTGTGAAAACATTCTCACCCTTTTTCTGAACCGTCCTTCTGGTTGACATCAGCTCACTGTCCCCTAAACTTCCCACGGAGGCTTTAGCATGGCAGTGGCAGTGTGATCCCAAGGAGATCGTTCTGTAAAAGGACACAGGGCCCCAAGCAAAAACTTTAAAAGAAATCCACTGCCACTGGGTCGATTCTGACTCACGGCGACCCCGTGGGACACAGGAGAACTGGTGGATTTCTGAGATGGTAACTTAGCTTTACAGAACTAGAAAACTTTGTCGTTCTCCCCTGAACAGGTGGTGGTTTCACACTGCCGACCTTGAGCTTTGCAGCCCAAATCATTCACTCAACAGGGCCTCGAGGGGCAGATTGTATCTGTTCTCATCTTCTATCCCAATAGGACTTAGCACAGATCCTGACTCTTCTAATACATGGTATTGGGACCTACTGGGATGTGTGTGCAGGGAAACTGAAGACATCTCTCTTGCCCTTCGAAGAAAGGCCTGGTGGTCCACTTTCCCAAATTCCACCACCCAAACAAGGCCCTACTCTCACACACACAGAATCTCTTATGAGTCAGAATCGATTGCATGGCAACTGGTTTGTGTCTTTTAATCCTCTCTTGTTATCTCTTGGTGGCTCAAATGGTGCTAGACCAGGAGATATTCCTCGGAAGAAAGGCCTGGTGATCTGTTTCCAAGAGGTCACCTTTCCAAAAGGTCATGAAAACTCTCTGGGTCAGTTCTACTCTGTACACAGGGACTCACCTGCCACGAGTCAGAAACTACTTGGTGGTTAACTTGTGTGTGTGCGTGTGTGTGTTGTGATCTTCAACAGTGGGTGCTTGCTCAGATGACTGGGGAGATTTAAAAAGGGACATGCTGTGCCCCACCATGGAAACTGAGATTCGGTTTGACTTCAAGGGTATGTGATCCATGTGAATCTGATGGACACAGCACTACCATTCTACAGCTCTAATGTGGGACCATGGCACCCTCCTTGACATACAACAAGCCATCAGAGAGAACTACAGATCACACAGCCCACTCCACATATAAGGTAAGAGTGTAAACAAACCCAGGGAGGATCTGTATCTTAAAAAGATATATATGCACATGTATATATATTATTTTCTAAAATGTAGGACTTTCTGATTACCACCTCACTGACTATGAGGGGCTGCCTTGGGCATGTGCTCAGGGCCACAGAGGGACTGTGGAGAAGTAAATCATTAGACTTTTGGGTTGGATGCAGACAATCCATCTTTGGGGGAACAATGAAGTACATGTATTGTGTGCACTACCGGAGGCTCCCTTTGCCCCTTAAGTTTCCCCAGTAGTGTAGGTTCCAAACCTCACTCATGACCAGAAGCCATGGCCTTGTGGCCCACAAGCTCTTGGGCAAATCACTCTACCCTAAGGCACCTCAGCTTCCTCTTCCACTTGATGGACACACGGGCAGTGGCTGAGCCACCATCCTCACCTGGTCTATCCAGGCTGACAGTGGGCACATGGAAGGACACCAGCAGCTCCTCCCAGTTACCCATTTTAGGATCTTTCAGAGTCCTTGGCCTTCCATGCCATCCTGATCCGCAGAGGAAGAAAGACACAGAGAAATCTGCCGAATCAGGACTTCTGGTAGCTTGGCCCAGCTGGGGGATGCTGCGGGCGGGAACCCATCTTCTGTGTTATCCTGTTTGGAATCCTGGTGTGTGTTACCATAGCAACTTGCCTAACTCACCCCATATGCCATGTGGAAAAAACCCTCCGCCTGTTTAAAAAAATAATTTTGGAGAAAATTTACACGGCAAATTAGGCTCTCATTGAGCAATGTCTATACATCTTATCCAGTGACATTGGTTACACTTTCCACAGAGTGTTGGCAGCCTCAGGCTTTCCATTCGACTTGTTCTTTGCTCCTCTTACCTTCCCATCTTTGGTGACTGTAGCATCTCATGTAGCTGGGCGAGATGATCTCATTTTCTGAGCCACCCTGTCTTGGTTGCTGGCTGACCATTGAGAGTCATGTGAGTTCCAGGTCTAAAGGGTGCCCCCGGTGATCTTCTCAGGTTTCCTCTAGCTTCTATTGACCAAGTCAGTTGGCTCTTCTTTTAGAAATTTGAGTTTTGTTCTCTCTGTGTTTCTCTCATTCTATCTGGGACCATCTTTTGTGTCCCTAAGCAGAATGGATGATAGTAATGGCCGGGCACCATCTAGTTCCTATGGTCTCTGGGTAGATGAGCTCATGGTTTGTGTAGGCCCTGGAATCCTACACTTATTTGGCCTACCAGGCCTCTTTCAGAAAAAATAAATCACTCATTGTCCTTCTGGCTATCAAAAACATTTGTATTATAGCCTACAATCCAGGATAAAGTACAGGATTCTGGTTTGGCAGACCCTGAGATCATTCCAGTGCCCAATAGGGGGGTGGCACTTCCTACCTTGGAAACAATAGTGTAGACCAGGGGTCAGCAAACTTTTAAGATAGAAAAGTAACTTCTGCCCCTCACAACAATTTAAAAATTGTTCAGGTGCCATAAGACATAATTTTCAAACAAATGAAATCACTATCATCTGAATAATAGCCTTTAAATGAAACTATGATGTTTTCATTTTCAATTTTATTTCAGTGCCACATATACTTATCAAAAGAGCTGCAGATGGCTTGTAAGCATAGTTTGCTGGCCCTTGGTGTAGACTATTAGTCTTGTAGACTAGTTTCCTTTTCGAGTCTCTGACTTTTCTCTTTCTTTTTGATCCCAGAGGCATAGAGAACAATAGTTTTCTCTGACTTAGATGGTTGCTCCCATGCTATTCACCAAACCAGAATGCACAACATTATCTTTAGGAGCTATGTTTTGTTTTTTGTTTTTTTAGATTTTAATCATTTTATTGGAGGCTGATACAACTCTTATCACAATCCATACATCAATCCATTGCATGCAAAGTATATTTGTTGCCATCATCATTCTCAAAAAAATTTTCTTTTTACTTATCTTTAGGAGCGATGTTTATGCCAATTGGCTGAGTTGTCCCTGACGATATGAGCCTAATGAGATGTTCCTTGGCCTGGTTTGGCACCACTCAAGCTGCAGACAGGTTTCTTCGCTGTAAGAGCGGAGGTGCCCACCCTCAGCAGGAGCAGGGCCAGGCTCGTCACATGAGGGATGGAACAAGGGCTGAGTGGCTGGACCAGTCCAGGCAGGGCCCGCGGCCTCAGCTAGTCTTCTGATGGCTGGTCCTAGGGCCCAAAGCTTCATGAAATGCCAATCCCTTTGTGTGGGACAAAGAAAGCTGCCATCATGCTACACACAACTCAGCATGAATTAATGAAATAAGCCGGAAGCTCTGATTTAATGAATTAATTGATTAGGGGTTGGGAGCAGAATGTGGGGTGGAAGAAAGTACCCAAGAATGAGCTAGAGAGGGTCACTCTGGACAGAGTGACCAAGACTACTGGACAGCAGGGTCAAATAGTAGAGTCCCTCCTGGACCTGAGCTGGGAGGAGGAGGGAGGGAAGCTCCCACATCACGAGGCCCTATGTGAGGTCCACCTCTCACTAAGTCAGCGTCTGAAGGAAGACTTACTGTCCAGCTCTGAACTGGCCAGTCTCAGGAAGGAGACCGCCCTGCTCCTGGACACCTCTGTAAAACACTGTCATTGAATCCATTCTGGACAGAACAGAATGGCCCCTGGGAGTTTCTGAGGCTGTAAATATTCATGAGAGCAGAACGCCTCATCTTTCTCCCATTGAGTGACTGCTAAGTTCCACTGCTGACTTGGCTATTTGAACCCAACATATAAACCAATATAGTATGGGTCCTTCATGAGAGGGCCTTGTGGCTTTTCAATGCCCCCAGCAAGACCCATCTCTCTAAGAGAGTAAGTGAGTGCACAGGCTGGAGCACTGCCATTTGAGTCAGGCTGCTCCACACAAGCCTCTTCCTCTATAAATATGCCGCAGACAGACACTTCATGTCTCCGAACCTCAGTGTGGCACCTGTGACCTGGCCACTGCAGAAGTGACTTCACATAGCGGCTAAACCCAAATGAGAATCCCCATTTACGTGGCTCCTGTGTGTGGCCAGGGCAGAGTGGTGCTCGGGGCTGATTGTTCAGAAGTAGATTGCCAGGTCTGTCTCCCAAAGTGTCTCTGGGTAGATTCCCACCTCTAACCCTGCAGTTGGCAGTCGAGTGAGGGACTGTTTATGCCACCCAAGGACTTCCACGAGGCCTGAATGAGATGTGAGGAAGGCCTGGGCACTGGGCCCAACATCAATCAAGTACTAAGTGACAGGAGGGAGAAGAGCGGCTCCCGTTTGACAGAGGGTGTACGCGTGCCAGGCGTGCTCTAAGCATGCTGCTAGAATGAGTCACACAGGAGTCACATAACCCTCATGCCAGGCATGCAGTCACTGCTCTCCCCATTTTGCAGCTGAGGAAAGTGGGGTGGGAGGGGCGTACTCTGTCCCAGAGCTTATTCAGCGGCACTCAGCCCAAAGAGCACTGGATGCAGAGTCTGGTTTTTGAGTCCATGAGCTAATCAGGGAGGAAATGAAAGACAGAGGCAGGAAGGAGAGGGGAGTCATTCAGAGATGTGGCTCTACACTGACTCCTTCCAGTAGGATGCCACAAGTCTTTAACATGGACCTAAGCTGGTGTTATATACCCTTGAGTCCGTTCCTCACCACAGTGGCCCATGTGACAGGGTAGAACTGTCCTGTTGCGTTTCCTAGGCTGTCATCTTTACAGAAGCAGGTGGTCCTGCTGCTCTCCAGTGGAGCAACTTCACACCTCCAACCTTTTGGGAATCAGCCAGTGCTTAACCATCGTACCCCAGAGCTCTGGTGTCAACAGTACGAAGATTGAGCACCGTCCCTTACGTCCTCGGGCTCATTGAATGTCAGTGTACAGAATGACTGCCTCAGGTCTCTCCTTCCCTGCTCCCTGCCACTGCTTAGGAACCTCTGGGTCATCATTGAAGACCTTGAAGAGTAAAGAATTACACAATGTGGATGAGACCAGTCCCTTTCTGGTTCACAGTCACCCTTTAGCAGGTACCTCTTACTGAGGGTGGGGCAGATGTGGCCATGAACTGGTTAGACTTTATAATTCTGTGCTGGGTCTACGATGGGGAGAGGATGTTCTTGGAGCCCACACATGCTCTGGGGACTGTTTTAATGACTCAGAAGTCTCACTGGTGGTTCAGGTTGTGGCGGTGGTGGTAGTGGTGGGCTTGGGGATGTTACAGTAATGAGGAGCTGCAGTGCCATTTTGGAAATGTATTAGTGTTGTCTTTGAGCTGTGTTGTCACCGACTGTCTCTGAGTCATCTGGAAGCTGCCCTGCCCAGGAGGATGATGAGGAAACCATCTCTGCTGTGGTCCTGGGGCAATGCCCACCTCCCCTCCCCTACGCCCGAGCCAAACTCAAGCCTTAGGAAGAAGAAAGGGTGCTTTAGCAATTCTCCAAACTTCCGCCTACATCACAAGAACCACCTCTGCTCAGAATATGGTTTTACCATAAGCCACGAAAGGAGAGGGTGGAAGGGAGGTTCCCTGCAGTTGGGAGAGGAAGGCAGAAGCTTCCAGGAAAGGAAAGGAAGAAGTGGTTCAGAGAGGACACGGTTGATGGAGATGCTGCCCGAGATCCGTGGGATGGGGAAGATGCAGTAATCAGGGGACGGGCTCCCGTGTCTAGGGGACCATGGTGCTGGAGAGGTGGTATCCTGGTGAGTAAGTAGCTGGGGAGTGGGGTTCCCACACCATCTCCTGACAACTCGGGGTCTGCACGTGTTATGGAAGCACCAGAAGCCTTTTAGCAGGTTGGAGCCGAGGGGCTATGCTGACAAGCTCTCAGCAGGGTGGGCATCAGGGGAGGGAAAGTGACAAACTTCTGTTTCTTCCCAGCTTCCCCATAGAGCTGGTAGGCAGGCTGGGACCTTATTGGTCTGCGCCCACATGGTGCCTGGTCTGGGCTTTATTTGTATGCTTTCCTATTGAGTGGATCCCAGCTGGTATGGCCAGGGACCCCTCCTCTCTAAGGCTACCCATAGCATGCAGAGCAGGCATACCTCGCAAGCAGTCCCTGGGGTCTCACGATCGCCTAGACATGGGCAGCTCTTTTGGCGAGAGAAAGAGGAAAACTCTGCTTGACTTAGGGCCCTGACATGGATGAAGAGGCTTCAGAAAGTCTGTGTAAACTTTCTCTGACCGTTGGGTTGCATCTTCCCAGCAACTTTTTGAAGCTTTCTCAAGTATCTCCAGTGCCTAGCACATCTTACAGTCTTGAGTTTAAAATGCACATCTCTGTGCCTTCTGGACACCTCCTGAGTGGTCAGCACCTGGAGCAGTGGCGATGATGAAGATGACGGAGAAGAAAGACAGCCATGTGAATTGTGTGCTGTGAATTGTGTGCTGTGGGCCAGGCACTTTCCACTTGATGTACGTTTGCATCCTTGCGACAATGACCTCAGTTGTATTGTTGTCTCCGTTTAGCAGGGGGAGGAAACAGAGGCATAGAGAGATTTCACAAGAACACACCGAGATTTGTCCAAGAACACAGAGCCTTCACTGGCAAAGTCCAGCCCCATCCCAGGCACTGTGACTCTTGGACCCTTCCCTCATTTTGTGTTCTCAGAGAGCCTGGCAGACAGGGATGCTCCACAGAGAACGAGCCTTGTACAGCATTCATCTCCACACTGCCCACGTTACAGACACATGTGACAGTAAAACCTGACCAGGGAATCTGTTCTATCAGAAGGCCAGCTAGCCAGGCCCTGGATCTGTTTCCTTCTTTCCTCAGATGTTCTTGTTAGTTTTGTCCACTCCACCCACTGCTCCGCCCGTGGTTGGAGGGATGGAAAGGTAGAGTCTCAGAGAGAACTCACTCACAAGTTTGCTGTGATGGGCATGCTTCTGGAGCCTCTGGCTGACCAGCCAAGCGGTGTTGCCCCAGGGGGCAAACCCCAAGTCATCTTCACATAGAATCTCTGTGATGAGGGAGGAGAGATCTACTCAACCCACCTTGGAACTGGGCGTCTGACTCCTTCCGATCTTCGGATCTGACCAAAGCCAGCTTTGTGATTTTTTTTTTTTAATCTACCTTTCTGTTTTAAAATATAAGAAGGTGTACTTTGAAGTCCCATCCTTGGAGATCCCAGTTAAGTCTCTTCCTCCAGGAAGCCCCCCTTTGCTCACAGGCCTGGGTCCACTCCCCTGACCCTTTGACCAGGGAGTCACTGTGCTGTGCACCTGTGGGTTGATCCCCACTTGTAGTGACCTTGTGGGCTTTGCTGGGCAGTGAACATCCCAGGGCTGGATTCCAGGTCTGTCCCCCGCAGAGCTGCTGGTGGGTTCGAATGGTTGACTTTTCAACAAGCACTCAACCAGTACGTCACCTGGGCTCTTTGATCAGACCTTGCTTTCAGTTACAGACAGGGCGCACGTGGTATGCATGCTTGAGACCCTGCCCCCAGCTCCTTGCAAATGGATGTGGTTCCAACATTGATTGATATGTTTAATGAATCCCACATTTTAAGCCGTCAAACTGACCAGACATAACTCAGGGGCGATTTTCTGCATTTAAAGGGAGCTCTGAGATATAAATCCTGACTTCAGAGGTTATTTAATACCCCCGAAACCTCCCTCCCTGCCTGCCCTGGCCCCCACCACTCCAACAGCCCCTGCTTGATAACAAGCATGGATTAAACCTAAACTCTGTGCTAAGAGTACTTCTGACAATGCTTCACTTAACCATCTGCATAACTCTGTGGCCTCAAGACAAGTTATCTCCACTCCACAGAGGAGGAACCTATCCTGAGGTGGCAAGAGGAACCCAGGGTTGCCCAGCTGTGGAGCCTGGGGCCAGAGGGCAAAGTCTTGGCTGTCTCCTTTCTGAGGTCTGGGCTGCTGGTGTCTGCTGAAGCAGAAGTTGGACCTTGGATTCTGGTGGGTCCACCTTCAGTTCAGTCACCAGAACCTCTCCTGGTCCTGTCCACCCCTCCACTGCCACCCCATTTCCCTGTGACAAATCTTGAGATTTGGAGCTGGTTCCTGACATTATGTCCCCCGCAGCCTAGAAGCACCCAAAGCAGCTAGGCCTCCCAGCAGCTGGTTTCTGGCCTTTAAAGAACCCCGCCTACACCCCAACTTAATGCTGAAGCACAATTTAAATGGTGGCTCTGGGGTACCCTAAATGACACCCCACCAGCAGGGGTCTTGTCAACTTTATGCCTCCCCAAACCTCTGTGGCAGACTGGAAGCGGCACTTGTTGCCTGGTGGGTGGGAGGTGGTATCCTGGAGCATGGCGTGGGGTCCTCTCCCATCGCACTCCCAAGTCATCTTCACTACTGGCCTCAGTCCCTGCCTCAGGTGCCCTCTGAAGGGGAGGTAAGGCCAGGCTCCCTCCCCACATCACCTGGCCCCGACACGTAGGGATCAGAAGCGCTTTCACCAGCTGTAGAGTGATGCCATTACAGGTGGCGGCCCCCACATACCAGATGGACCTCAGCCAGGGTGCCATAGGGCCGGGATCGGGGCCTGGAGTTCCTCCTTGCTCCCAGACACCTGGAGTACATTAGGCTGTGGCGCGCGCCTCAGCGAGGCAGCGGCTTCCCCCAGATGACTAAATAATTGCCTAATCCCGAGAGCGATTCCAGGACGATACCGGTCTCTACCCCGGGTGTCAGCGAAGTCTCCCCGGGGGCTCCGCACTGAGGGGTTGCGTTCCCCGCCCCCCCGCCCCCCCACTCTCCAGCCGGGCTGGCGAGGGTGGGTCACAGCCCCTGGACCGCCCGCCTGGGGCTTTGCTCAATCTGGGCTGGAGGGACTCTGGGTAGTGCATCCAAATTCGGGGATCCCCCGCCCCGAGCCTCCCACCCCAGGCTGGAGGGGCTCTGAGCAGAGCATCCTAATTAGGGGATCCGTCGCCCCGAGCCTCCCACCCCGGGCTGGAGGTCCGCGGAAGAATCCACTGCTTCTTTGCCTCAGCGCATGGTCCGCGCTCTGGGGACCCCCGAATGCCCCCGGCGGCGAAGCGGGGAACCCCGGCGTGGCCCTCGGAGCACCCCCTGCGGGTCTCAGCGAGAGCTCCCTCAACTCCTTCCAAACACACCAAACTCCGCGCTCCAAGTCGCCTCCGCGCCCGCCCCTCTTTGGCAGAATCCGGCGAAGCCACTAGTCGCGGGCAATCCTCCCGGGACTCACGTCCCCACGAGCAGCCGCGGACCGACCCAGGGTGGCGCCCGGCGTCCAGAGTCCGAATCGGGAGCCCCGGCCAGGCCGGGAGAGTCCCTGAACGGCGGGGAGGAAAGAGGCAGGCACGTACCTGGCCACAGGCTGAGCGCCCAGGCCACCACGAGGCCCCTGGGCAGGTCCATGGCCCGGGCGCGGCGGCGGGTGCCGGGTCCGGGGCGGCGGCGCGGGGCGGAGAGCCAGAGCGGCAGCCTGCTCGGCGCGGCGCCTGGAGGCTGGAGGCTGGCGGCTGCACTGCGCGGGGCGCCGGCTCCCGGACGGGACGGCCCGGCCGCTTCAGAGGAAGTGGGAGGGTCCGAGCGGCGGGGAGGGGCGCCTGGACAGCACCAGGGCCCGGCTACAGTCTCTGCCCGGGCGACGCCTGGATGTCACCTCCGGACCTCGCCTCCCTCCACCTCATCTCCTCCTTAAGACAGAAGCCCTGAGTACCACCTTCCCCAGGGAGTCCCTCTCTCCCCAGCGCCATCCCCACCACGGTCCAATTACGAGCCTGTCCGGCACAGTGATTCAGAATCCCATTTTTCAGTGGCAAGAGTTTCGCGCAGCTGCCGGGGAGGGGCGACCTCAGGGCACCGCCTGAAAGTCAGCTTTCCCTTGGACAAGAGAAGTCGAAGTCCCTTCAAGATCCACTTTGAGCCACCCTCTGCCTCCCCGCACCCTCGGATTTGCATTGCAAAGGCGTCTGCGCTTCTTCAGAACTCTGGGACAAAGACAGTGCCCACCTCCAAGTCCCTTCCCCAAGGCATCCCGAGGGACCCAGGGCCCACTTTTCCCGTAAAAGTGGAACTCTTCTTTGGAATCCAGCCACCTTCCTCTTCAGCCCCTCTAACCACTGCAATTAAGTTCAGTGCACATTTGTTGTGCAAGTTTAAAATCAAGCCTGAACCACAACCCCTGGGTGTGGAGGGCGGCCCCTCCAGAAGGAGGGACAGCCAGGCAGAGGGCAGAGGACAGAGTTCAGGCCCCTCCTCTTCTCCTCAGGAAGGCTTCCCCAGCCCCCTGCCCTGCCCCTCTCCTCCCTCACTTCAGGTACATGTTAGTGTTTCTCTCTCTCTGATAAATTTTCTTCATTGCACTTGTAGAGCAGCGTAATTGCTGTGGTAACTTGATTGGCGTCTCTCTCTTTGTGAAGACTGAGAATACCATGAGGCTAGAACTCTCTGGTTTACCACTGGGTACTGGACCCTGAACACCTGGGAGCATGAATGAATGGATAAATAAAAAGAGGGGGGGCGTGGGCGACATTTGGTTGGACAGTAGAGGATGCATTGGGCTTGAGAGGAAGCAGCATTGTTTTTGCATCTTTAACATCCCTGACTTCCCAGGTTTTTGATTGGGTACTGCCAGCACCCACTCAACCTACAGACTTTGGAAGAAGCAGAATCCCTCCCTAGGGTGTGTGTGTGTGTGTGTGTGTGTGTGTGTGTGTGTAGGGAGACATATGGCACAGGGTGCACTTAAACTGGCTATACTTTAAGGAAGGGCAATATGACAAAGTAAAGATTTTCTGGGAAATAAATTTTCTTGTTCTTTATAAAAAATTATTTTATCAGGGGCTCTTACAGATATTACAATAATTCATAATGCAATTAGATCAAGTATAACTGTACAATTGCTGCCATAATCAGTTACAAAACATTTTCTTTTTTGTTGAACTTTTTGTCATCGGCTTCCCTTTATCCCCTCCCTCTCCCTACTCCTAGGATCCCATATTCTTCTTTTTTTAAAATCAGTTTATTGGGGTCTCATACAACTCTTATCGCAATCCATACATCCATCAATTGTATGTCAAGCACATTTGTACATGTGTTGCCATCATCATTTACATTTGCTTTCTACTTAAGCACTTGGTATTAGCTCCTCTTTCCCCCCTCCTTCCCCTCCTTCATGAACCCTGGATAATTTTATTATTATTTTGTCATATTGTACACTGTCTCATGTCTCCCTTCACCCACTTCACTGTTGTCTGTACTCCAGGTAGGAGGTTATATGTAAGTACATCCTTATAATGGGTTCCCCTTTCTACTCCACCTTCCCTCCACTCTTCTGGTATCACCACTCTCACTACTGGTCCTGAAGGGATCATCTGTCCTGGATTCCTCACGTTTCCAGTTCCTACCTGTACCAGTGTACATCCTCTGGTCTAGCTGGATTTGTAAGGTAGAATTGGGATCATGATAGTGGGGGTGTGGGAAGAAGCATTTAAGAACTGGAAGAAGATCCCCAGATGTCAGCATTGCTGCCACCTGCATGTGCTGTGAACTGAAGCAGGCGCTCTGGACTCTGCATTGCCCTGCGCTGAAGTTGTTTCCCTCTTGCTCTGTACGAGGCTAGGGCAGTGGCTCCAGAATCAGGACATCGCTGGTCTCTTCAGGAAGGAAGCTGCGTGGATTGGAGCTAACATGTAACACAGGTGGTGGCCTTGGCTTACCAAATTTGCCTCATTTGAGGGGCTAAGTGCAGAATGACTTGTTAATTTACTCCTCCATGTGTGGTGACAGGCTGTACTCAAATGTGAGGGGTTTTGAAACGTGTGTGGGGAAAATGGAATGAAAAGATTTTTTTTTCATGAACTCCTGAAGGCCCCCGTATACTCAGTACCGGTGTGTGCTAGATAGTCAGCTGCTCTCCCACAACAGCAGTTGTAGAAGGCAAGGTTGGTGCAAAGTCCATCGTAACCCTTCGACCCACAGAGCCCTTGTAACCTGCAGGAAGGCTGGTAGCAGATGCTTTGTGTCTGTGGGTTTGTTCAGCTGCTCTCGGTACGCTCAGGCAAGGAAGGAAGGTGGCATTTCGCTCCCAGCGGGCTGCCGGCAAGACCGGGGCCTCAACTGGTGGTGTGTTGAGAGCTTCACAAACCCGAAGCGCACCAGTGTTCAAATATGATCATGTTTATGTGGAAGATGGCTGCCTCGTGAGGTCGAGTCAGATCCCTAAAAGACAGGACTTTATTTTCTCCCCTGGAGGAGCAAGTTTCACTGTGGGATTCTGTTAAGGACTCAGGCTTCCCCAAAGTATTCATGTTGTCAACTGGGAAGAAATCTGACAGCAGATAATAAAATTTACATATTCATGAACCAATGCTGTGCCTACAGCTGTTCAGTCATATCGAACATTGGGCTTTTTGCTTTGTTTTATTCTGAAGTATTCTGTTTTATTTTTAAGAGCATTTCCTGTGTTACTTATGTTTCCACAGAGCTAAATAAATACCATTTTTATTAAAAAACTAGAGGAAAGTTGCAGGTTTCATCATTGCTATACTGTACCATGACTGGTTCATCTCCTCCCCTAGACCCTTCTGTAAGGGGATGCCGCTTCATCTACAGATGGGCTTTGGGGGAGTACAATCTGTACTCTCTCTCATTTATAATGATATAATTTTTAGTTCTTTGATGCCTGATCCCTTTGATATCTTGTGGCCACACAGGCTGGTGTGCTTCTTCTATATGGGTTTTGTTGCTTCTGAGCTAAGTGGCTGCTTGTTTACCTTCAAGTCTTTAAGACTCCAGACACTATATCTTTTGATAGCTGAGTACCATCAGCTTTCTTCAACACTTTTGCTTATGCACATATTTGCCTTCAGTGATTGTGTCAAAAAGGTGAGCACCATGGAATGTCAGTTTAATAGAACAAAGTATTCTTCTATTGAGGGAATACTTGAGTGGAGGTCATATGTCCATCTGCTACCTTAATACTAACCCTATAAGTATATACATATACATCTATTTCCCCATCATCATACATAAATATATTTACCTGTGCACATGTCTGTATCTAGACCTCTATAAATGCCCTTTGCCTACAAATTCTTTCCTCTATTTCCTTTTACTTTCCTCTTGTCCCACTATCATGCTTAGCCTTCATATGGCTTTCAGTAATTTCCAAATGGATTAAAAAACTGTGGTACACAGAGCACATGTGAGCAAATGAAAGGGGAGGAAGAGAAAGCGGAGTGCATACTGGCCCACTGAGCCTTGAGGACACTATCTCCACTCAGAGCTGCCACTGCACAGAGAGAATAATATGACCAGCCCCACTATGAAAGACAGCATCCTTTGCTGATCCAAGGCTCGACAAGGACAACAAGGGAGAAGCAGGGTTGGGATTGTACCTGGTCTGACCCCATCACACCACGGCAAAATACTAAGGGCGCGCAGCAGAACAGCAAGGGGAGCAGAGCATGGAGTTCTCTAAGGAGTGTCAAGGACATACTATGGGGCCAGGGGGTGTCATCCCATCGAACTCAACCAGGGGACACTCCTGGAGGTCAACGAACAGACCTTGAGCTATTTACAGGTTTTCCTTTTATTATTATTCTTTATTGTTTTTGTGGACATTGATTTGTTGTTGTTTTTGTCATCATTTTGGTTTTTTTGTCGCTTCATCTTGCAATGTCTTTTTTTTTTTAACATACTGTTATCTCTGAAAGTCCATATAGTTAAGGTAGGTTGGATGAACAGTCTGGAGGAGACAATAATGGGACTGATAGTTCTGGGGGGACATGGGAGATGGGGAGCAGGGGGAAAGGAGGTGGTGTTGACCAACCCAGGGATAAGGGAACAACAAGTGATCCAAAATCAGTGACAAAGTTGGTGTGAGAAGCCTGATAGGGATTGATCAAAGGTAATGTAACAGAGATGTCAAAGGGATCAGGCATCAAAGAACTAAAATTTGTATCATTATAAATGAGGGAGGGTATAGATTGGGGACCCAAAGCCCATCTGTAGGTGAAGCGGCATCCCCTTACAGAAGGGTCTCAGGGATGAGATGAGCCAGTCAGAGTACAGTGTAGCAACGATGAAATTTGCAACTTTCCTCTAGATCTTAAATACTTCCTTTCCCCCACTATCATGATCCCAATTCTACCTTACAAATCTGGTTAGAACAGAGCATGTACACTGGTCCAGAAAGGAACCAGAAACATGGGGAATCCAGGAAGATGATCCCTTCAGGACCAGTGGTGAGAATGGTGATACTGGGAGAGTGAAAGGAAGGTGGAGTAGAAAGGGGGAACTGATTACAAGAATCTACATATAGCCTCCTCCCTGGGGTACAAACAACAGGGAAGTGAGTGAAGGGAGACATTGGACAATGTATACTATGACATAATAATTCATAAATTATCAAGGGTTCATGAGGGATGGGTGAGTGGGGAAGGAAGAGAAATATGAGTGGCTAATACTAAGAGCTTAAGTAGAAAGAAAATGTTTTGAGAATGATGATGGCAACAAATGTACAAATGTGCTTTTCATAAATGGATGTACATATGGATTGTGATAAGAGTTGTATGAGCCCCCAATAAAATGATTAAAAAAAAACCCTGTGATACATACATACAATGGAGTACTATGCATTGCTACAAAGCAGAGATGAACGCATGAATCATATTGCTGCATGGGAAGAACTGGAGGAAATTATGCTAAGTGAAATAAGCCAAACACAAAAGGACAAGTACAACATGAGCTTACTGAGGTAAGTTTAGAAAAAAAATGCAAATGGGTCATAGGGAAAAAGCTACTGTACACAAACATTCCTGGGGTGAGGTCCAGGTAGTATGGCAGGGGCCAGACCAAATTCAGGGGTACATATGGTAGCCAACTAAAATGGAGGGGAGAAAATAAGATAGAAATGTGTAGCAGGGGAATAGGGCATTAATCTACCTAAGGGGAGGGTATAGTTTATATTTCTACAAGAAAAGAGGGACCAGACGTAAACTTGGTGTTTAGGGATATGAATGCAGCCTGCTGGCATGGAGCAGGAGGGGTCTGAGAGCCTGGCCCCAATCCCAACTACATGGACAGCCAACCCTCCCCACAGGAGAATTTACTTTAGAGGATAGCACTGAAACTTCAGCTTGGGGAGAGGGACATGTCTGACCAGAGCACACAGGAGCAAATGAAGGGGGAGGAAGAGAGAGTGGAGCGCATCCTGGCCCACCAAACCTTGAGGACAAAATCCCCACTCAGAATAGTCAATACACAGAGAGGATCATATGGCTAGCCCCTCTATGAAACAAGACATTTCTTGCTGACCCACGTCCTGTGGGGGTGTTCCTGGCAGGACCTGTGGATCTGGGAAAAAGTCATAGAAAGTGCAGGATGCTGTGTGTCTCCTGGAGCAGTCTTGAAGCTGCTATTCCATGTTTTCATGACTCCCAGAAAGAACTCTAATCTGGAGGCAATAAGACCCCATGCCAGCTTACCTGATATCCTTCAGCTTTAAACCTCTGAGACACAGTCTATCAGAATGCTTCTAGCTTCCTTAACAGCTAAGCTCCTGTAATAGTATTGGATGATAGTGTCCTACAATGCAATTGAATGGTTGGTCCTGTAATATGATTGAATGAAATAGTCTTGTAAGACAATTAACAAATAACTCAGCCTATAACACCCCATTTACGTGTCCACAGTGTATATTTTTATGATGCAACCCCATGATCATATAAAGATAAATTTGGAAGCCAGGAAGTATGTGAAAGAAATGATCTGATTGGTCAATGAAACATATATAAGCCTTGCAAAAGCTGTAATTAAGTTAGATCTGCATCATCGAGCCTGGTTTCTGGAGTCTGTGTTGGTGGCTCCGTTGCCCTCACTTGCCTGTATGCAGGTCCTACTCCCACAAAGTCCCTATGGGGACAACATTGGAGACACAAAGTCACGTTTGCACCTGGTCCGACCCCACCACACCAGGGCAAAACACTAAGGGCATGCAGCAGAGCAGTAGGGGGAGTACAGCATGGAGTTCCTGAGGGAGTTCCTGAGGATATACTTTAGAGTCAGGGTGTGGAACCCCATCGGACTCAACCGAGGACACTCCTAGAGGTCAACAAGCAGAACTTGAGCTATTTATAGGTTTTTCTTTTTTTTATTATTGTTTTTCTTTTTTTACTTATTTGTCCATTGTATAGTACTACTGTTGTAGTTATTATTTTGCTGTATTTACACCATCCAATGTATCCATTTACCTAAAATTCTGTTGTTCATTCCCCTTGAGTGGGGTTGGTTTTACAGTCATCATTGCTGTCTGATTCCCTTCTCCTCTTTCCCTCCCTCTCTTCCCGTGACCTGTGGGAATCATAACTCCCATTACTACTTCTGGAGGAATTCTTTATCTTGGATTTCAGGCATCATGCAATATTAATTATACAAATGAACATACAAATGTCTAGCAAGATTAATGAGATAAAAGGCCAACAACTAATAGTAGGGGAAGGAAATATTAAAGAACTAGAGGATAGTTGTGTGTTTCATCAGTACTATACTGCACCCTGGATATATATCATCCCTTTCATGTGGTCCTTCTGTGAGGGGCTGTCCAATTATCTTACAGGTGAGTTTTTGGTTTCCACTTTGTCTATGCTCCTTCATGTCCATTTGATTGCTTGTTTTTGAACTCCGATACCTATTTCTGATGGCACCTCGTGATCACACCGGCTGATGCCCTTCTTCCATGTGGGCTTTGTTGATTTCCTGCTAGATAGCTGCTTGTTTAACTTTAAACCTTTAAGGCCCCAGACACTATCTAATAGCCAGGCACCATCAGCTTTCTTGACTATGTTTGTTTATGCACTCATTTTGTCTTCAGCAATCGTGTTGGGAAGGTGAGTGTCAAACATCGCCACAGTATTGCAACAAACTCTTCTTATACTAAGGTAAAATTTAAGTAGAGACCCAAAGTTGATTTGCTTACTTATTGTGTGTATGTATATATACACATATATGTGTATATGCATACACATAGACAAACATATCTGTGTTTATATACTTACATATATACATATCTATGTGTATACATACACACTATCTATATGTAATTTTTACTGTCTTGTTTTTTTCCTCTTTTTCTTTCCTCCTGCCCCCCCATCATGTTTATCCATTGTTCACCTCTCAGTAATTCCTCTTGGATACATTTCAACTGATCATACATGACCAAGGATGCTACACCTTCCTCACTGTCAATTTTAGATTCCCTGCTAGTCCCCTGTCTCTGTCATTACCACTCCCCTCCCCCCACCTCCTCCTCTCCCAACCATCAGTCTCATTGCTATGTCCTTGGGATTGCTTATCCCGGACTATCTTACATAGCCAGACACCATAAAGGAAAGAAGAAAAAAGAAAAAGAGAGAACGAGGCCATACAAATCGTTCCAAGTCTGACTATTGTTCTGACCCAGAGTAGAGGAGCATCTCTGTTAAACAGGAGCAAGTCCTGTTGTACTCCATCAGTAAAATCCTTTTCTTTTGGGGATCCATATCCCAGGACCTGCTTTCTGTGGTTTGGATAAAAGCTTATGGGGCAAATAGTTTCCATTCTACAAAGTATACAACTTCTGTCTTGTAGCATTAGATGCATCTCCTCAATGCAGCAGCTCCTTCCTACTTCTTTTCTGGAGTCCTTGCTTCCATTTGTCTTTCTTTTCTTTTCCTCCCTGCCTTTTGAACTTAGACTTTTGGCAACTGCTTCTTCTTTGGTATCATATGGATGGTTTCTCTGAGGAGAATACTCTTTACAGTGTTATTGTTCACTTAATAGAACTGAAAGGTGACCCTTGGAGGGAGATCGGTTCCAGGTTTGAAAGGCGTCTAAGAGCCTTAGTCTCATGGGTTTCATAAGTCTCTACCTGACTAGTAAGTTAAATTAAAAAAAATGGTGTCCTACTTTCTTCTCCAATTCTGTCCATGACCTCTGATCAAGGCAGTTGGTAGTGGTAGTCAGGTACCATCTGGTATTTCTGGGATTAGGCTAGTAGAGATTGTGGTTTATGTGACTGAATGCTTTATTGAGATTTTGATTTTCTTTGCATCTTTGATGGACACTTGCAAGCTTTTAAATCCTTTTTTTTCTCCTTTTCATTGGGAACGTATACAACTCTTCTCACAGTCCATCCATCCATTGTGCTGAGCCCATTTGTATATTTGTTGCCATCAACATTCTCAAAACATTTGCTTTCTACTTGAGCCCTTAGTATCAGTTCCTAATTTCCCTCTCCCTTCCCACTGCCCCCTCCCTCAAGAACCCTTGATAATTTATAAATTATTATTATTTTGTCATATCTTACAAAGTCCAATATCTCCTTTCACCCACTTTTCTGTTGTCCATCCCCCAGGGAGGAGGTTATGTGTAGGTCTTTGTAATTGGTTCACCCTTTCTACCCTATCCTCCCTCCACCCTCCTGGTACTGCCACTCTCAGCACTGGTCCTGAAGGGATTGTCTTTCCTGGAGTCCCTGTGTTTCCAGTTCCTATCTGTACCAGTGTACATCCTCTAACCTGAATTGTAAGATAGAATTGAGACCATAATAGTGGGTGCGTAGGGGGGAGGGAAGAGGAGCACTTTAGGAACTGGAAGCTTGCTTCCTCCCTGGGATCCTTCTATAAGAGGATGTCTAGTTTCCTACAGATGGGTCTTGAGGCCCCAATCCTCACTCTCCCTCATTTACAATGATGTGATTTTTTTGTTCTCTGAAGTCTGATAGCGGATTCCTTCAACACCTTGTGATCACACAGGTTGGTGTGCTTCTTCCATGTGGGCTTCTGAGCTAGCTGGCCACTGTTTATCTTCAAGCCTTTAAGACTCCAGATGATATATATTTTGATAGCCAGTCACTATCAACTTTCTTCACCACATTAACCTGCAAGCTTTTGAGATGCCTAGTGCTTGTCACCAGAGTGAGGCAGAGATCATGTTTGTGAACCATGCTATGCCAATTGACCTAGAGGTCCCCTGAGACTGTGAGGCTAAGTCCCCCCACTCCTAAGCTCGATGGCTCAGTTTCTCAAGGTGTTTTGTTATGACTTGGAAGTTTTCATAACTTTGTCCCCTGTATAATTTCCTATCTTCATGGATTTGTTTCCTGATGTACAAATATGCATGTAGAAATATTCTCTGACAAACACATATCCTTGTGCCTGGACTCCTGTAAGCCATCCCATATCTGTTCATCTTGCATGCCTATCTATGTATCTCTTTATAGATTACAGCTTGTTGCTATTGTTAGTGCAAGGTTGTGTTGCAATTGCACTTGTCATTACTGCCTTTTACTCTTGTGTACCCCCCCACCCCATGTCTTCCTTTGCCATGATGTGCTGTCATCTCCCTTTTTGTATATTGCCGTACCTTTCACCCCAATTAATACATGCATCCTGGCCGATTAGTGATCTTCTTTTTTGCCACTTCCATCCCTGGTAACAACCAAAGAATGTCTCATCTCTGGACATTTTATAACAGTGAGCTCATGCAATATTTTGACCTTTTGTGTTGGCTTATTTCACTCAGAATAATAGCTTCTAGGTTTATTCCTGTACCATGATGTTTGACAGATGCACCTTTACTTTACTGTGTAGTATTCCATTGCACATATAGACCATATTCATTTCTTCCTCGGTGGGCATCTAAGGCTGTTTTCATGCTTTTTAGCTGTTGTGAAAATGCTGTGATAAAAACAAGAGTGCATATGTCTATTCATATCACAGCTCCTATATCTCTCGGATATACCCGTATACCATATAGCGACACTGCTGGATCATCTGGTATTTCTATTTCTAGCTTTTTCGGGAGTGTCATATCATTTTCCACAGTGACTGCACCACTTTGCATCCCCACCGCAGTGTGTGCGAGTCCCAGTCTCCATCACCTTGTCCCCGGCTGCTATCTCCTGTTTTATTGATTAGTGCCATTGTTGTCAGGGGAGACAGTATCTCACTGCAATTTTATTTGTATCTTTCTAATGGCTAATGAGGGAGTGTATCTTTTTGTAGGTAGGTTGGTCCCTTGAAAGTCTTTGGTGAAATGGTTACTCATTTTCTCTTGCACACTTTAAACTTGGAACATTTGTCTTTTAGCTTTTTAAGTTTTCCATAAGATTTAGAGATTAGTCCCTTAGATAGGTGGGGGCCAAATGTTTCCAGATATGTGGGGCCCAAATATGTGCATCTTTTGATGCACATGAGTGTTTAATTTTTAGGATGACTCAGTTGTCTGATTTATCTTCTGCTACTTGTGCAGTTCTAGTTATATGTGATAGATTATTTATACCACAAATTAGAGATTCTAAATTTATCCCTATCTTTTCTTTGATGATCTTTATAATTGTAGATTTTTAAAGTTAGATTTTTAAATTTAGATTTTTAAAGTTTGTTTAAAAAATGTTGTGAAGTGTGTTTTTTTTCCTGCAAATGAATATCTGAATTTGCCAGCACCATTTGTTAAAGAGTCTTTCTCCCCCAGTTAATGGACTTTGAGACTTTATCAGAGATCAATTATCCACCAAACCAAAAAACACCTCCAATAAACCAAACTCATTGCCATTGAGTGGATGCCGACATATAGTGACCCTCTAGGACAGGGTCTCTGTGTTGTTCCAAGACTGCAGCTGCTCACGAGAGTAGAAAACCCTGTCTTTCTCCTGTGGAGTCAATGGTAGTTTTGAACTTCTGGCCTTGTGGATCACAGTCCAACGTGCAATCCCTGTCCCACCAGGGCTCCTGTTAGGCTGTCCAAAGGTGGGTGGATTTACTCCTGAGTCCTTAAATCTGTCCCCATTGGTCTCTAAGTCTGTCAGTGTACCAGTACCAGGTTATTTGAGCTAGGATGGGGGGATAGTAAGTGTTGCGCTTCGGAAGTGTGAGACCGACTGTGTTCTTCTCAGGATGCTTTCCTTATTTGGAGTCTCTCCTTTTCCACGCTTAGTGTTCCCTCTCTTTAAAGAATGATGATGGAATTGAGGTCAGGGTTATAGTGTATCTGTAGATCACTTTGGAGAATATGATGCTGCTTGAAATGTTAAGTTTCCGGGTATGTTCTTACACCTTCTTTTAATACAGTACCTAGAGAGGTTGTAGCCTGGGCCCATTTATTTTCAGATGGGAATGTAGCCACAGTTGTGATTCTCTGAGAATCTTTCTTTCTGCCTGAAAGTCACAGGTTGCAGATATGAAATTTTTGCCCATAGAGGACCTGTGGTGAAGAGCTGGTACTCCCATTGATTCTATTTTTCTCTGATCGATGGTGCTGCTGTTGGAGAGCTGGTTCCGACTTGAGGTGATTGTATGTACCAACAGACAGTTTGCCACCTGGTTCTGTGCATCGCCATAGTCACTGGTAGGCTTGAGTTCATTGCTTTAATCATTGTGCCAGTCTATTTCATTGAGTATTTCCCTGGTTTTTACCAACCCTCTACACTGACAACGAGACCCCAGGATTCCCTCCTCACCAAAGCAAAGATAAGTAATGAGTCGGCTAGCTATCACAAGTTAATCCCAGCTCATGTCCACCCTTCCCTGCTCCAGAAAGAGCACTTAGAACGAAATAGCTAACGGAGCAGCTAACTTCCGCTGCCCACCGCCACCCCAGCCCCGACCACATTTCCAGACCAGAAGCTGAGAGGGCTTCTGGATGAGGAAAGGGCATTTGGCCTTGGGATGAAGGGGACCTGAGATGACAGAATGGAGAAACTGGATCCTGAATGATCCTTCTGCATCCCTTGGTTAAGCTACCCACTTATGCTCATTCCTTCATGATTGTGACCAATGAGTTCGCGACCAACAAGCACCTATCATTTAAACCTGTTCAGGTCAGGATGCAGTAAGCTTTAGAGCATCCTCACCAATATAGCTAGCTAATAGGCTGCATCCAACTCTCCCCATCCCACAAAGCCATGTTCTCCCTAGGGCTTCTCAAGTCCTGGTGCCTTGGACTACCGGGAGCACTTGGGAATGCAGATTCCCAGGGATATCAGGAAGCACGGAGGGGTGGGCACCCTGGGCACCCCTCATGTGTGGGGGATCTGAAGATGTCCCTCTGAGGACACTGCTCCTTCAGGGGGCTGGCTGGGATCAATGTGCTGTTGGCTATTGTCATTCATTTCTGTGCTTCTAACCCCGAGGCACCTCAGAAGCAAACCTGGCGACCGGCTTCTAAAAAGTCACAGTCTTGAAACCACTCTGGAGCCTCTAGTGGGCTTGAACCACTGACCTTGTGATTAACGGTCCACTGCATACCTTGCTAGGCTCCCAGGGCTCCTGAAGGGCCTGATGAAAACAGACATTCGAGTTAAGAATAATGATAACTCTTTACATATTCATGGTGTTTTATTTATTGTTAATTTTAAATTGCGGTATATCTCATATGCTAGAAAATGTACCCTTTTAAAGCACAACTTACAAATAAGGAAATTTCTTAAATAAAAATTAAATGTAACATTTTAAATTGAATTGAAGTTTTCCATTTTAGAGCTAACAGCACAATCTGAACACTTATTACCATCAAGTTGGTTTCGGATCACAGTGCTCCTGTAGGGACTTTCTACAGGAGTAGAAAGTCTCACCAATCCCCCTATGGAGGGCTGGTGGGTTTGAACTGCAGAACTTGCAGTTAGCGTCCAACCCACAACCACTCCCCCCCCTTCCCCCCCAGGGCTATTTGAAAGCACCAGCGTTTTCAGTGTGTTCACAGTGCTGTGCAACCCTGAGCTCTACTTCCCCAATCGTCTTGTTACTTCACCATTCCCAAGAGCAAGTCGCATCCCACTCACAGACTCTTCCTAGTCTCTCCCTCCCCCGGGATCCCAGGCAACCCCCAATCTCCTTTGTGTCTCTATCCACGTGCTTATTTAAGACAAATCATGTCAATGGAGTCATTCAATGTGTAGCCTTTCGCACTGTGTTCTTTCTCTAAGGGGGATGTCTCCAAGGCCCACCCATGTTGCAGCATGTGCACATCGTTCCTTTGGACTGGTGATTGCCCCTCTGATGTGGATCTGTCACATGCTGTTTACCCATTCATCGCTTGAGGAGCCCCCATTTGGGGGCTATTATGAAGAATGCTCATGAGACCCGGGTGTCCACACCTCTGTGTGAACATGTTTCATTTTTCCTTCATGTATGCCTAGGAGTGGAATGACTGGGTCATGTGATAACTCTTTGTTTAACTTTTTGAAAGAGCTGCATGATTTTCCAATCCCACCAGCAATGTATGGGGCTGTATGTAATGCTCCACTGTTTTGGAAGTCCCTTTCACAGCCATGATTCTCAGCCAACCCTCTCTGTAGCTCAGTAAGGAGTTGTATGACCTCGTGGGTAAAGAGGTTATATTGGTGGAGACTCTTATTATCTTCATTGTTACAGATAAAGATATTGTATTGGTGAAAATCTTTGCATTCTCTGGTGACAGAAGCATAAAAGGGACGGCACCAAACTCACAAGCCAAGTTTACTGTCATCAAGCTGTTGCTGACTCATAGCCACCTTTTAGGACAGCCTTGGCTCCTTAAGGGAGTGGAAAGCTCTGTGGAGCGGCTGGTGGTTGTGAATTGCAGACCCTGCAGACCACAGCCCAAATGCATCACCACCACGCAAACTCATGTGACTAGCAAAGACTAAGTTACATACATGCGTTGGCTGCAGGTACGGCTGGATCAAGAGCTTTAATGGAATGAGATCACCTTCATCTCTGTTTCCCTCCAGCTTTGCTTGAGTCTGCGTCCTCCTTCTGTAGCAGAGGGGAGGGGGAAATGAGGAACTGACACCAAGGACTCGAGTAGAAAGCAAATGCTTTGAGAATGTGAACTTGGGGCTGCTGCCTGTGTTCTTTGCTTCCTGTCAGCCTCTGTAGTATTGGAGGACGTGGAATCTCCCTCCTCTCTAGCTGGGGCCCAGGTCCCCCTCCTCAAATGTTGGTAAGGAAGCAGCGCCATGACTGACATCCTGCCAAAGGCACACAGGGGGACAGCAGGGGAGTCCCCTGAAGAACCCCAAAGAAGAGGCATGGCAAACCGTACAGGACAGAAATACCCTGTCGCCAAGTCTCTACTTCAAAACCCTACGCTGGAGCTGTCGCTCCTCCTCCCCACACCATCACTGCCTTCAGCCTGCTCAAGACCAGGGCTCCCCCCGCGGGGCGGAGCTTGGGTTCGAAACAGTCCATGCACCACACATGGAGGACCTGGCTGACAGCGACCATGGAGGAGACGGCAGAATGGCCCCTGGGGGTGTCTGAGACGACATGGAAAGTCTCGTCCTTCTCCCGTGGAAAGGGCTGGTGCAATCCACGATGCCACCAGGGCTCCTCAATTGTTAGGCAGTGAAAGGTCCCCTTGCAGCCCAAAGGTCTGGTTTCAGAAGGAAATGCAGCTAGAATCACATGGAAGGACAAGCTGCAATTTCAAATAAAATGGCCAGTGGTCTTTTTTAGTTGCTACTAGAAGCAGGTATCAAAACTACTTTTACCAGAAAATATGGGGAGACCGCTTTCATGGCTCCCCTTTGTGAAATGTTATCAATTGAAGGGTTTGGTGAAGAATAGCAATGGATTCTTTCTCCTAAAGAACCCCGTGCATCAAGGAAAGCGCCCACAGTGGTCTGAGCAACTGCTAATCGCTGCCCTTTTTTTCTTTTCTTTTGTGTCGCTGGCCACACCGAGGTGGATATCCTGAGTCCTGCCATGCAGGTGCTTTTGAAATCCTGGGCACTTTCAGGTTGCTCTAGAACTGTATTGGTTGAGATGAAGATCGACATTGCTGTTGACGTCATCACCAAAGACACACTTCTTCTTTTTAAAATCACTTTATTGGGGTCTTGTACAACTCTTATAACAATCCATCCATCCATCCATCCATCCATCCATCGTGTCAAGCACATTTGTACATTTGTTGCCCTCATTTTCAAAACATTTGCTTTCTATTTGAGCCCTTGGTGTCAACTCCTCCCTCCCTATCTTCCCTCTCCCCCCCCCACCCTTGATAATTTATAAATTATCATTATTTTGTCATGTCTTGCACTGTCTGATGTCTCCCTTCACTTACTTTTCTATTGTCCTCCAGGGAGGGAGTTATATGTAGATCCTTGTAATAGATTTCCCCTTCCTACCCCACCTTACCTGTACACTCTGGGTATTGCCACTCTGGATTCCCTGTTTTTCCAGTTCCTATCTGTACCAGTGTACATCCTATGGTTTAGCTAGATTTGTAAGGTAGAATTGGGATCATGATGGGGGGGGGCAAGGAAAACATTTAAGAACTAGAGGAGAGTTGTGTGTTTCATTGTTGCTACACTGCACCCTGACTGGCTCATCTCCACCCTTCTGTAAGGGGACGCACAGCTGCCTATATATAGGCTTTGGGTCCCCATGCCACACTTCCCCTCTTAACAATCACATGATTTTTTTGTTCTTTGATGTCTAATACCTGATCCCTTTGACACCTCATGATCACACAGGCCAGTGTGCTTTCTTCCTTGTGGGCTTTGTTGATTTTGAGCTAGATGGCTGTTTGTTTACTTTCAAGCCTTTAAGACTCCAGATGCTCTTATTTTCTTATAGCCGGGCACCATCAACTTTCTTAACCACTTTTGCTTATGCACACATTTGTCTTCAGTGATTGTGTGGGCAAGGTGATCATCGTGGAATGCCTGTTTAATAGAACAAAGTGTTCTTGCATTGAGGGAGAGCTTGAGGGATCCTCAGAAGATCCAAACCAACAGGAAGACTAACAAAGATGCAGCCCCTGAATTGGAGCTGCAGATGGTGAAGAAAGCAGTTGCTTGGGTTGCAGAGAGAGCAGAGTTGCTTCTAAAATCAGCTCAGTGGGTACAGGACTGCAGCACTGATGGGCTCAACCCCTGAACCCTGCCACTGTGAAGCGATCCCAAAGGCTCGTGGACTTCTTGGCACTCCATGCGGGCTTCGGATAGCATGTTGTCAAGGATGAAACTCTGGCAAGGACAGCTGAAGAGGAGGTGGGTGGCACCCTCGCTGTTTTGTGGCACGAGCAGACAGAAGCCATAGTTTAAGACTGCTGCGTCGCTGTTTATTAGCTCTTGCCCCTCACAGCCGATGGAAGGGAGGTCTTGAGACGGTCTTCTCTTGTGCTGCTCAACTTGCCTTTCTCCAAAAGGACCAGCTCAGTTTGCTGCTCAGAAACTTGGCTAAACAATCACTTGACATGGGCCAAACTATCAGCAGATCTTTCTTTAAATACATGGCTTCCTTGAAACTGGCTGACGAGAAAATCAGAGAAGGAAGTTTATAAGAACTTCACTGCATTTTTTTAAAATGAGAAAAACTACAAATTCCTTGTTGAGCTGCCAGAGAAAATTCATGCAAGCTGAAAAATTCTAGATTAGAGAAAGAAATTAATTTACCAAACAAATGGTTCCCTAGATCCATGGCTTTGTAGAAAAATCTGTGCCTATTTTCCCCTGCATTTTATATGTCATGAAATTGCTATATGAAACTATAAATTTTATTTATTAAAAAAAACCCAACTTTTGCTGAGTTCCTGGTGGAAGTTTGCACTCCACGCTTGTAGTCCCAGTTGACAGTCTGCACCGCAGCTCTTCAGTGGTCTCGGTTGAGTTTGTGTCAGTTGTTCCTCTGTAAGAACTCTGGTTTCCTGTCTCTTGCCTTCTCACCTGTGTTTCTGAGTCACTGCTGCTCCGGGGGTCTCACGTGGATGGTCTTTCTGGAGGGGAGGAGCGCCAGGGTTGTCCTCTTGTACCTTGTGTTCCATTCTGTGATTTTCTACAAGGTGGCAGATGGGAACAGTTCTAGGTTGAAGAAGTGCCCTGGAGTGAGACGGTTCCAGGTAGTCTTCTGTCCTCTACAGCTCCGGTTGACCGCTCTCTTTCTTTGGAGGCCTGGTGGTGTGGTGGTTATGGGTCCTGCTGCTGACTTCAAGATCAGCGCTTTGGGACTGCCGGTTGCTCCCCAGGAGAAAGAGGAGGCTCTTGATTCCCACGAGGAGTCACTGTCTTCGAAAACTCCAGGGCAGCTCTAGCCTGTCCTAGAGGGTCACCCTGAGTTGGAACCGACTCGGTGGCATTGGGAATATTAGTCCCGATCCACAGTTTTCTTTCCAAGACTGGCTGTTGCGACCTTGTCAGAGTGGTCTATGGCGGTGGCCAGGCTTCATCCAGTCCTTCTGGTCCCAGGGCAGATGGGGCTGTGGCTCATGCAGGCTGGTTTACTCTCTGAGCTTTGGTGACTTTTGTGGACAGTAGAGGCCCCTGGCTGTGTCTTGGACGGCCACTGGCCACTTTTGGGCGTTTGAAGTCCCAGATGCTGCTCCCTTCACTGAGGTGCAGATCATCCTTTTGTAATTCATCTGAGGCCACTTGGCGTTAAACTGCGAACCTCAGCCTTCAAAACAGAAACTCCATGTCTGCAAGGGTTAGGTTGCATATGAAAGTGCCTGTCCAGGAATGGAGGGGAAACATGTGTAAGCTGACACATAAACATTTTTAAGTAGAAAGCAAATGTTTTGAGGATGATGAGGGCAACACGTATAAATGTGCTTGGCATACAATGGATGTATGTATGGGTTGTGATAAGAGTTGTATGAACTCCCAATAAAATGATTTTTTTAAAAAGAAAGTATCTGTCGTGTCTTCTAGAAATATCTGTGCCTGCTCCCCTCCCACATATTTGTGCTTACATGTACCTGTAGATATTTCTATTCTCTCCCATGCATATACTCGTGCATATGTGCCCAAACACTTGTTTTTAACTTTGGTGGTGCTGTGCTCATGACATCTGCATCTGATTCCACCTTTCCCATCACCAAAAGAACAAAGGTGACTCTGACCTAGGTCACAATCCCGTCAATCACCTTACCTGCATGAAAAAGCTGGACAACGAATAAGGAAAGCAGAAGAATCCATGCCTCTAAAATACGGTGTCGGAAAAGAGTATTAAATGCTCACAAACCATGGACTGCCAGAAGAACAAACAAATCGATCTTGGAAGAAGTACAGCCAGAATGCTCTTCAGAGTTGAGGACTGTGAGACTTTATCTGGGCATGTCATCAGGAAGGACCAGTCCCTGGAGAAAGCATCATGCTTGCTCAGTGAGGAAGAAGAAGACTGGAAACATGATGGAGTGACTGCAACCCCAGGCTCCAGCAGCGCATCCTTGGGGAGGATGGTGCGGGACCAAACGGTTCTTTGTTTTGCGTACAGAGGACCACGAATCAAAACCAACCAACTCCACAGCAGCTTATAGCAACATCCGATTAAGTGTACTTTGCCCACCCCCCTTCTCTCTCGTAACACCAACGGATGCCGGGCTCTCCATCAATCTTTCCTGTCTTTGTGCAGGAGAAGGGTTGTGCACCATTTCTCCACGAATGCTTGACTTAGTTCTCTTAGCTGTGTGCCTGCCAGGCCCATCTTTGTTGTGATGTTTTTGTGGACTCACCATGGTTCTGGGTGGTTGTAGGTATTCCAGTGTATTTACACATCACAGTGTGTTTATTCATCCCTTCATGGAGGAACACCCACTTTTTCCATCTACTTGCTATTATGAATAAGGCAGCAGTTAACACAGGGGGTAAACACAAAATAAAACAAAACTCTGAACTCAGAGCAGCAAGGGATTGACCTAGGATCTTACAGCTCCTACATGTCAGAAGAGGGACTGGATTCAGGCTCCCCACAGCTGATTCAGAAGTCATCACCACGTCACAGCTGACCGGGGGGAAAGACATATTCCAGGCCAGTATTACATGAGCACTGTTAGTTCACTAACTCTGCTGTGGGTACTCCTCTGGCCCCCAAGTTCCCAGCGTCAGCACCTGTGCTTTATGATTCGGCGCTGATGTGGCCTTAACCTTGGTAGGAAGCAAAGGTGAGGGAGATGCCATCTCCTCCAAAAGGCGTTGCGGGTGGTGCTGAGGCGGCAGAGGTCTCGGCTTGGCCAGGAATAGTGCCCCAGGGCAGCCCAATGTGCTTTGATTTTGGAGGGACACTTCTCTCCTCCTACCTTTCTTGTATTTTTTTCTCACCCCCCTTTCTTGTATTTTTATAACCCTATTGCCTAGATGTTCAACCATCCTAGTTTCCCTGGTTTGCTGGGTAGCTGGATCTTCAGTTCCCCCATGAGAAAAAAAACAAAAAGCTAAACGCACTGCTATGAAATCAATTCTGTCTCATGGAGATCTTATAGCACAGAATGGGCTTTCCAAGGCTATACGACTGTACAGAAGCAGACTGACTTGTCCTTCTCCAGAGGAGAGGTAGGCCACCACCAATCATTGTTCAGCAGACAAATGCTTCAGGACCGTGCCTCCAGGTGTCCTTAAACTAGGGTGATCCCTGACAAACCTAGACAGATTGTCCCCCATTTCCATTCCTCATCTTGAACCCTCGCACTCCTTTCTTCTTGAACACTTCTTTCCTTCTTGTCTCTAGGCATTTCCTTCCCATCTCGCTCTCCCCTTCCTTTCTCTGCTTTCAGGTGCTTCTGCAGAGCACTTACTCTGCACTACCAACAGGTGGGTGTTCACCCAGGGGCACACCTCAGCTTCTAACTTTTCCAGTCCCTTCCAGACTCTGCTCATGGATCCAGCCTTTTCCCTGAACCCTATCTGTTGGCTTATGCTTAGAAAAGGAAGACTCTCTTTCTTCCCTTGAAAAAATAAGATAAACTTAAGCAAGTTTACAGTTAGTGGGAAGGCACATCTTCTGCCAAAAAGATGACACAGTACATTCCAAAGTAAGATAATAAAGAAAATACAGAACTAGAAAAGAAGCCCATTGGATTGGCTTTGTTATCCACTACTCAAATGGCGTGTGCCATTTTGCTAGGCCATGAATATGTATGATGGATGTGCTCTTGCTATGCACAGATGGACTTGAAGGGCTTCCTGTGGTTTCTGTTGTCATCACGCCAAATTTCAGTCCTGCCTACAAAGTAAGGAAAGTTAACATTGACTAAATGTGTTTATATTCATAGATTTTATTTGTATTGACTACTTTCTACTTCAAAATCCAATCTGATCCCAAATGGTAAATGACACCATTTATCCTAATCCCATGCCTCGCCCCCAATTCCACTCCCACTGCAGAGGGTCTATGATCAGTATTTCTACCAGGGTCAACCTCTTTACACAACCTATGTCTCATCCAGGAAGTCACTTCTTGAACTCCTTTCCTCAAACCACAAATATGTGTCTCAGTAAAGATATCAAAGGAAAGGAGCAGGACCACAGCACAAACAGACATGCAGGACAGATCATGAAACATCCCTTTGAAGAAGAAGCATGCCAAAGGCTAGGGGAGAATAAAAAGGGTCGTAAAAATTGAGAGGAGCAGCAGCATTCTACTTGAGGGACTGTTCGTGACCAGACTCTAGTGAGCTAAACCCTTGGCATTGGGTCAGACTGGAGGGGCCACGTTACAGCAACAATCACAACAGCAATAACAGAATGAAGAATAAACAAACAAACAAACAAAAGCCATCAGTCGTCATTGAGCTGATCCCGAGTCACGATGCCCATGTACACATGTGGCCAGAGTAGAAGCGTGTGTGTGCTCCATCAGATTCTCAACGAGTGATATTGGGGGAGATTCTTGGATCCAACTTGGAGCCATCCTATGGATAACAGAATGAAACTTGGCCTGGTCCTATCCCAGGCTGAGATCTTCAGGCCTTTATTAGGCACGCCAACTGTTAGCTTTGTGCTTAGCAACCAAGCATGCTGTATGAGGAAGAGCTATTTTCAAATAGGCACTTAGCAGGACCTAACACTAGCATCGTTTTCTTATCTTGGTCTTCAGCACAGCTTAGGTGGGTATGCAAGACTTTCATTCTCACCCCAGGATAGGCAGCCGTGTCAGGGAGTTAGGAGTCTGGAGAGAGTGTGCCAGGATCACTGGGGACTCACGGAGCACTCTCAGGAAACGGAACCATGATGTGGAGCCCAGCGAGGATCCCCCCACAGAACCCTACGGGTAGGACCAAGGGCCCAGTTTGGCAAGGAATGGAGCCATTCAATAAATGTATTTAGGCATCAGCAACCATATGAGGAAATGTTCACAGTCATTAGCGATGATAGGAGTAGAAATGAAAACAACAAGGAGAGTTTCTCCTCACATTGGCAATCTTAGCAAAAACAAAACAGAAAATAACAGTGCTGGAGGGGAAGTGGAGAGATTGGAATGCTCACGTGTTGCTGGGAGGACTGTGGAACTGTCCACTGTGGGATTCAGGATGGAGGCGCCTTAAACCCCTCCACTGGGTCTACACCCTAAGCAGATAGAGAATACAGCACAACACATACAGACAGACACACCTAGGTTTATTGCAGCAGCTTCCACAACAGCAAAAACATGGAAGCAACGAAAGCCTCTGATGATAGAGGAATGGATAAACTAGTGCATTCACCCAATGGAACAGTGTGCATCAATAAAAAGCAATGGCTAAAACACAAAACAAAACCTAGGACAAACCTAGAGACCTTATGTTTAGCAGAGTTAGGCACTCATCTAAAGATACCTATTTAATGACATCATTATTAGAAGAAAAACCATTCAGCAGGATGCTTTATTCATAGGATTTCTGTGAATGCTCAGGACAATCCTGTGGGGTGTTGTCATGACAGAAGTCAGAGACCTGAACTAGTGAAATCAGACCCAGTATGGAAACCTGGTCTTGCCTGGTCCTCGAGCTCGAGCTCCTCACCCCTCGGCCTCATTGCTTCCCAGGTTAGACTGGGGTCAGCTCTGCAATTGACCTGTGAACAAGATGTCACAGGAGAACAGTGGTGGGTCAGAGAAGGAGGCTATTTCTGGAATGGCCTGACAGTCGGGATTTTCAGAGGATAATCAGGAAAGAACTGCTTTAAGTCTAGGAAAGGGCAAACCTCCAAGAGAAAGGTCAAGCTTTGAAGCTGTGTCCTCGGAATGCTATGTGGTCAGAGGTGGCAGATGTGTAAGAGCAGAGTCAAGCCAACCTTGAGATCCCAGGTTCTTCAACAGTCAGCTTTTTCGGGGATTTTTGGGGACAGAGTGTCTGCCTCATGTCTGCTCCACTGGAGCACGGGGGCTATCCACATGGGCTATCCACTCGATAGCCTCTTATTTAGTTCTCTGAACTTGATCGTCAGGTCTCTCTCCTCTGCAATGTGTAGACATGCACTTTCTCTCTGCAGGATCCATGTGGGCACGATTAAGATGCACACACACACACACACACACAGTGCCAGCAGCAGAAGCACCACAACCATCACTGCCACCATGGCCAGCACCACCACCACCACAACCATTGCCATCAGCACCATCACGACCACCACCAGCACCACTAGCACTACACCACCAGCACCAGCACCAACACCCCCAACCATCTCCATCAGCACCAGCACTGCCACCACCAGCACCACCACACCGACCATTACCACTACTATGACCATCACTACCACCATGGCCAGCACCACCACCATCACCACCACCACCATGGCCACCACCACTACGACCATGACCACCACCACACCACCACCACCATGATCATCACCACCACCATGGCTACAACCAGCACCAGCACCACCATGACCACCTTCACCACCACCACCACCACCACCACAAGCACCGCCACCACCACCACCAGCACCACCACAACACCACCCCCATGATCATCACCACCACCACGGCCACCACCATGACCACCAGCACCACCACTGCCACCACCATTTCTAACGCCACCACCATCTCCACCACCACCACCATCTCCACCACCACCACCTTCTCCACCACCACCACCACCACCAACACCAGCCCCACCAGCACCACAGCCATCACTACCATCACGGACACCAGCACCATAACCATGACCACGACCATGACTACAACCACCACCACCACCACCACCACCACCACCACCACCACCATGAACATCACCACTACCACCACTGCTGCCACCACCACTACCACCACCACCACCATCACTACCATGGCCATCACTACCATCATGTCCACCACCACCACCAACCACCACTACCACCGTGACCATGACCACCACCACCACCATTACCAATAAGCCACATTGTTCAGACAACACAGCCCAAATCCACCTTACAGCCAACATCACATGCATAGATGACCCCGTGCATTTTCGTAAGCACATCTGTTATTCTCAGAGCACTATTGGTGATTCTTTTCCCCACGTTCAGATGATGCCCTAATGTCACGAGTCATGGCTAAGGTCACAAGTCATGGCACTATGTCTCAAATGCCAAAGGCAGCCTCTAAAGGGTACTGTTTAGCTCCAAAAGACTCAGATAAAATGTTCACAATTTTAGCATTCTCTTTCCTTCATTCTTATTGTTGTCTGCTGTTGAGTCAATTCCAGCCCATAACAGCTCTGTGAGACAAAGGGGGTGCCCCCAGAGGGGTTCTAGCTGCTATCATTGGGGAGCAGACTGCCAGGAGTTTTCTTCTGGAGAGAGCCTGGGTGAGTTCAGACAGCTGACTGTTTGCCTCTGAACCATTGCTTTGGGGCAGATCAGATTCCAAGGTTGCAGTCTAATAATTTATCAGTCCTGACCAGCGAATCCTAAGGGAGCCCTGGTGGCATAGAGGGTTATGCGTTTGGCTGCCGACAGCAAGATCTATAGTCAAAACCACCGGCCACCCTCTCTGTGGGAGAAAGATGAGGCTGTAGACTCCTGTAAAGAGCCACAGTCTGAGAAACCCGCAGGGGCAGGTCCACCCTGTCCTATAGGGTCGCTGAGAGTGGACATTGGCAGTGCGTTTGGATTTGGTTAAACAGGCATTTAAGGAGACTGTCTACTCCGGTAAAGAGTTGCAGCCTCTGTTTACCCTGTCCTATTGGGTCACTGGAATTCAGAATCAATGGCCATGACTTGAGCGGGACCAGCAAGCCTTAGCTGCACTCCATTTCCTGTGCACCCCACAGGAGAGGTTAAAAAAGAGATTTAAAAAATCCCATTGCCATCGAGTCCATGACGACTCCTAAAGGCCCTACAGGGCTGGTGAGAACTGCCCCTGTGGGTTTCTGAGGTTGGTAACAGTTCACCCGAGTAGAAGCCTGTTTTCCTCCGAAAGAGCAGCTGGTGGTTTTGAACTGCTGACTTTGTGGAATGCTCCCTTAGACTATGCTGCTCAAGAGTGATACATTACTGCATCCTTGGAAGAGACAGGTGTGGCAAAATAATTTAGATCACTTAGTGAGGCATTTTTCACTCAGCACCCAGGAGCATGGCTTTTATTTGTAAGTAATGAGGGGTATTTGCCCGCGATTTATAGAAGCAGATTGCCATGCCCTACTCTGCAGAATGGCTGCTGGGTTTGAACGGTTGCCCTTTCGGTGAGCAGCTGAGTACTCACCCACTGTTTCAGCGGAACATCACCGTCCACTAGCTAGGAGGAGGTAAGCCTTGTAGGCTTTGACTTGCTCAAGAGAGCGCTGTGGTGGAGGTGTTGCTGTCTCGTGGGTTCTTTGACCCCCCCACCTGCACATGCACCCCAAGTTCCCCGGGGGCATCAGAGACTCTCATGCCCAGGACATGAGGCTGCATAGAGCTGTGGTCTTTCCCCAACTCTGTGCTCTGTGGATGCTGTCTCATCTCCTGTGCTCACCACACATCCCCCTTCCTCCCCCCACCCCGGCCCACTGGCTCCAGTCTATGTCCTGCCTGCCCTCCAAGGCCCCATATAACAAAGCTTGCGTCCATGTTCTCTGCTTTTGTTTCCCTCTTTGAAAACAGAACAAAACGCATATACTTGGATCTAGCTGGTGCTTGGTGTCTCTGGATGAAGACAGGGACAACAGGATGAAGAAGCATGTGTTAGTCCGGGTAGACTAGAGGAACAAATTCAAGGACATGCATATTGATATAAGGAAAAGGTTTATATATATAAGAGAAATAGGACATTAAGAAATCATCCCAATCCAGTCCACTACAAAGTCATAAGTCCGATATTAACCCATATGTCCGAAATCAGTCTATAAATTCTCCTTCCGACTCAGGAAGTCACAGGTGAGTGGGTGCAGAATCCCGGCACTGGCAGGGGTCTCCCCATGGCTCCTTGCTTCCAGGGCTCAGGATCCATCAACAGCATGCTGCTCCAGCTTCAGAGGTCTGGCTGCATCAGGGCAAAGCCATATGGTCTCTCCGCCAGCTCCTCCAGCTTCTCGGACGCTGCCATCTTGTCTTTTCCGTGACTCATTGTCTCTCAGACTAACTCCCAACAATTGGGGAAGATAGCTTCTCATCGTCACAAGGGAAATATTGCGAGGTTTCCCAGAAGTCTCAGGAGAAAGCCATGCCCACATAGAGGCCTCATTGGCTACTCAATGGCTATCTCTACATTAATAGGCTAGACTCCACCCCTACATTTCAATTATAAAATTAACATAAGCACATGACTGCCACAACATATGCTAAGTGCTGTACTGGATGCTGCAAGTAGGCAAGCAGGGGTCCTTTTGTCTCCCAGGTGGACTGCACAGGGTGCTGGTACTCCATTCCCTCTTGATTCCCTTGGAGCTCACTATGCCAACATAAATCAGACCCATAACTTCCAATTGAAGGTGTTTTCTGGCTACTGGAGCCCTCTCGGTGGAAGAATTAATGAGTGCGGTCCTCAAACAATGTCTGGTAAGAGTTGGTGGGTAAATACCCCAGCTCCCCAGCGCTCAGCTCTAAGGCATGTTCTGTACATCATCCCAGAGGTCCCTGTAGTCTAGAGCCCCCGTGGCCCACAGGGGCAGCTTGCTCACTAATGCACTGTCCATACCCTTCCCTCCCCTGTTCCCTTGAGATCACAGCCCACAGAACCGACCTACATTTACGTTCTTGTAAATTGACTTCCCCTGGCAGATGACCTGGAGACTGAGGGAGGATTTGAACTCAGGGGAGTTGGGTGGAACCCTGCCAGTGCCTCAAACACACTTTATGCTCCCTCCAGACTCGCTCACATCTGTTCGTGCACCTGGAATGTCTGAGAATGTTGGAAATTCTTCCACTTCAGTTTCTGGCTCCAGGCACACAGTTTGGAAAAACCCACCACCACCACCACCACCAATGAAATTTCTCTTGGAAAGCAGAATAACCTGTGAAGGGCTTTTAGCCATTTATGTAAAGTATGAACTTGGTTATCAGGTTGCTTTTGCCCCCCAGGTCCCTGGGCAGAGTGGGAGCTTTTCCAGCAGGGAAAGAGAGTTTTGCATCGACAGTGAGTGGGGCGAGAGCGCCGGACCTGTGTGCAGCTGGAGGGCCTGGACAGGGTGAGGCTGATCCTCAGAGAGGTAGCTGGATGGGCCATCCTGTCATCTGTTTCCCCACATTGCTGACAGCCGGCCCTAGTGCTCTGGGCTGATGTGCTCAGGGATGTTGGATCAGCACAGCGGATCCTAGATGCCTAGATGCCAAAGAGAAGCTTGGAGAAGTCATAGCCATCAAGCACGTGTGATACTGCCACCACCTTCTAACCTCCCCCTGCAGCCAGCCTGCAGAATTTAAGGAGGCTACTGTCTCCCCTTCGTACTCCACCTCCCGTCACTGAGGGAAGGCCTCCTCTCTGCAATGAGTGCCACCCTTGGGTGCCTGTGCAGAGACTGCTTGTCTACCCTCATTTCCTGCTGATTGGCTGCTCTGTGAAGGAGGCTGCTCCCAGACTGCACCAGCTGGTCCTCAAGCCCAAGTGCTTGGCAACTGGGGACAGAGGCCACACTGTAGGCCGGCAGTGGGGGCTGGAAGAAGAAGCATGGCGAGGGTGGGTGTTCTAGGGGATGTTTGGGTAACAAAGGCACTCTTGGATGGTTTTCCCTCTGCTGAGAATCCGTGGGAAAAATGTGGGCTTGGGAGTGGGGATGATGGCTTTTTGAGAACTTCCTCCTTAGTGTGGGTCAAAGAGCCAGTGCCAGCTGCAGGGGTCTGGCAGAGGAAATGAAGAGCGCAGCTTTGGGGTTCTTCTCTGCACCCCAAATGCAAGCTGTGCAAGTGGCTGGCAGCCCCTGACGTGGTCATGGTCCAACCAGAGAGACCATGGTTAGCCTCCCAGTCTAGTTCCTCACTGACCGACCGGCTGGTGACACCCACTGCAGAGGGCGGCGATTCATCACCACTGTCAACTGGATTCGGTCTCACGGTGACCACAGGGTGTGTCCGAGAGAAAGCTCCTCCACAGAGGTCTCAATGGCCCATTTTTGAGAAATAGATCATCAGGTTTTTCCTCCCAAAGTGCTTGTAAGCGATTCAAAACGCCTACCTTTCCCTGTCCCATGCATGAGCTCCTTGAATGACTACAGCAAGTCTGTGGGATTGGTGTTGTCACGATTCCCATAAGACAGAGGTGGAAACTGAGGTCCAAAGAGGGTACTCACGTGGAGGAGGGTGGCTCTGGCCTCCATCGCCTGACTCTGGAGTTGGCCCCATGAGTCCTCTACGGCACTGCCCCTTGCAGGCTGTGAGGAATCGCTGAGAACCAGCCTATAAAGTGCTTGGCACAAAGCCCGGTGCACGCAGGCCTCAATAAATGCTAGTTCTTATTATTAACAACACGTGTAACTGCACAATACAGACCAGTCAGGCTAGCTGCATCACTTGAGATGTGTGACCAGGCCTATAATTCAAAGCGCTTTCACAATTATGTCTCCTGTAATCCTCCCCGGGGTCCTGTGAAAACAGTGGGGCAATTTCAAGGGGCATGAATATCCCCATTGAATGAACGAGTACATTGAGGTCCAAAGAAGGTCAGTGGCTTGCATTAGTTCCCATACTAAGTCTCTGTCTGTCCTGCAGCAGGCCCAGATTGATCTCCCAGATACCGTGATGGGCCACGTGGGCTGGAAAACATGCCAAAACATGAGACTCTTCACGGTGGGGAGCTGACTCCATGACTCCGACTCATGGTGGCCCCATGTACAATAGAAAGAAGCACTGCCTGGGTCTGCACCAACTTCACCATCGTTGGCATGCTCCAGTCACTGTGATGGCTACTGTGCTTTGTGACTGTCTCCCAATCTAGGGGCTCACCTTCCCACCTGATCTCAGACAGCAGTCTGTTAATATGAATAAGTAGATGACCAGGCTTTTTTCCCACTCTCACTCAAACCAAACTCACCGCCATCGAGTTGGCGCTGACTCTTGGAGACCCTATCGGACCCACAATGGCCCCTGTGGGCTTCTGAGTAGACAGACTCTTCTTTCTCCTGAGGTGGTTTTCAACTTCTGACCTTGCAGTTAGCAGCCCAATACATAACCACCATGTCACCAGGGCTCCTGCTTTCACTTCCTAGTTTGTCTTAGTCTGACCTTTTAAAATGGTTTAATTCAGAGTTTATTAAGTTGCTACTTGTTTATGCTCAACCATTTTGAAATAAAGATAAGAAAGGATTGATTGCATTAAAGAGCAGATACCACAAACTCATAAAACCAATGCCTATGTCCGAGGAGATAAGGCAGGGGTGTTGCAGACACAAGTCATTTCCTCATCATGGCCTTTCATAAAATCTCATAAAACTCAGCATGGATTTCTAAGGAATCTTCTGGGACTTCCCACGACAATCTTCCAAGGCCTCCCTTGATTGCATCCATTCTTGGACCTTGACGTCTGAGAGATGAATTCACTCACAAATATTTATTATGTGCCTGCTTTTACCTGCTTTGTGTAAGCCTTGGTGGGAAAAGCAGTTTGTTATCGACTGCTAATCTAAAGGTTTGGCTCTGCAAAGAAGACCTGGTGAGCTGCTTCCATAAAAATGACAATGCAGCTCCTCATTTTTACCTCTCTTTCACGAACCCTTGATAATTCATTAATTATGAGGAGCTGATACCAAGGAATCAAGTAGAAATAAAATATTTTGAGAATGATGATGGCAACAAATGTATACATGTGCTTGACATAATGGATGGATGTATGGATTGTGATAAGAGTTGTACCAGCCCCCAAGAAAATAATTTTTAAAAAGTAGATGCATAGAGATAATAACTGATGCAGGGACTTATAGGGGATGTAGAGGAGAAGAGGGAGAGATCGAGAGGATGAGGGAATTTGGAGAGCAAACTGCAGAAACAGGAAGGGAGCACTAGAACTGATTGTGATTTCACAACTCATTCTAAAGGTTATTTAACAATGGAAGTATATGATATATGAATAGTGTCATGAAAAACATGGGGGTCGGGTGGGGGAAGAAGCCAAACTTGACTAACGGTCACCATAAGTGAATGTTGAAGGGCTGCTGCATAGGGGGCATTGTGTTTATGTCAATGGTGGCAGAATACTTAGGAAAAGGCTATTAATCGTGACTGTACAGCACAGAGTATAATCAATGACACTGAACTATACAAGTAGAAGTTGCAGGATTGAAGGATGTTCCGTTGTGCGTATTTTTGCCAGAATTAGAAAAAATACTAATAATCACATGAATAACAGGAAGAGAACGTTCTAAAATCGAACATGTTGACAGTTTTACAACTCTGCCTGATGATATTGGATATTGTGTTGTATGACATGTGGAAAGAATGTTAATAGAACTGTTAACACAAACAACAACAACAGCATCAAAATGACAGCTGAGAAGCCTCCTGGGACAGTTTGCTCTGTCTCGCATGAGGTCAGCATGAGTTGGGGGCTGGTTTGGTGGCAGCCAACAATAATGTCCTGGGGACAGCTCGAGGCCCTGGAGATAGGATGGCAAGCAGAATAGACACACGTCTACTTCTCTCAAGAAGTTTAGAGCCAAGAGAGAGAAGTTAAAACAAAGCAAAAAAAAAAAAAAAACAGTTACATTAAAATGTGCTGAGAGATTGAGAGGAGCATTGATTGAGAACAATCGATTGTAGTAGAAAGAGGGGAAGGTGCCAAGGACAAGAAGAAGTGCATCGATTGATGTGCTTTGTCTGCAAGGACCAGAAAGTGAATGGGTGGCCCTTCTCAAGAGAAGCCCAGAGGTAGAGGGACTCCAGACAGAGGTTATCATGATGAGTTCCTCTTCTGTCTCTTCCTGCTCATGATTCTGGGAGTGGAAGCAAAATGGTGGCTGGAGTTTTGTTTCTCCCATCCAGACATGGCAACATGCAGAGGAAGAAAAGGAAAACTTCTCAGAAGTTTTCTGGCGGAACCTCTCCTCATTTTATTGGGCCACATGTCCACTCCAGTACCAATGATCTTAAGTTGATCACAATATGTCCCGAGACCTGAGGATGGACCATCTTCCTTAAAGTCAAATATGTGAGAGGCCTCTTTCTAATGAAATTGAGATTCTGTTATGAAGGATGAAGGAGGAGGCAGAGTGGATGCTGGGCTGGCAACTAGACTTTTCTACTGCATGGGGTACATAGTAGAGATGAGAGGTCACCAGAGACAAATTCCTCATTCCATAACCTCCTAATCTCTTTTATATACACATTATAGGATGCTCTTCATAATACCCCTGTAAAATGATAGCAATAGTTGACATTATGGAATATTAACATATGTTAACTCGTTCAAACTTTCTGAAAGCCCAATGGAGTCAGTCCTGCTAATACTATTGTTTATGAATAAATGGGCACACAGAATTATGGAATTTGTCCAAGGTTAGATATGGTAGGTTGAGGAACCTGGATTTAGATGCAAGATCCTCAGTAGGTAAATGGTTTATGCTTGACTACTAACCTAAAGGATCAACTCCTCAGGGGTTAAAATCTATTCAATCTACTTCCAGAAAGATTGCTGTGGTCATTAGTTGTGAAGTTTATTTTGATTCATGATAACCCCATCCAATTGTGTCACCCAAAACAACAACACAACAACAATCAACTTTGGAGCAGTTTGACTCTCTGACATTTGGAGGCACCATGATTGGAATTGACAGGATAACTATGGGTTTAAAAATTAAATATCCAGTTCCAAAGTTAATGATTTAAGTCTTTTTTGATATACCATTTCTAGCAAGATATATGGGGATTACTAGTCTGGTTTTTCAGAAGAGAAAACTGAGGCTCAAAATCATAAGGTCCATTAGTTTATTTATTCACTCAATGAAATTTCCTGAGTCTCTTAGATGCTTGAGCTTCTGTATTAGGCTCCAAAGTTCATTTCTGAACAAGGCATTTCCTTTAGGATGCTTATAGTTATTGCATGCCTGTAGTTATTGTATGTTTATAGCTATTGTATGCCTGTAGTTACTGTGTGCTTATAGACATTATATATCTATAGACATTGTATATCTATTGTATGCTTGCAATTATAGTAGCCTTTAGTTATTGCATGCTTGTAGTTATTGTATGGCTGTACTTATTTTATGCCTGTATTTATTGCATGCTTGCAGTTATGAGGGGGTATTCCCAAAACAAAACAAAATGAAAAAGAGCTCTGCTGGGTGGACCTTTCATAGTATGCATTTTTCCTGTTAAGCAAGCATCCAGCAACTTGTTCTGAGTTAGTACACCCAGTGGCATCACCTGGGAAGATTCTCTCTGGTCATAGTGGATGTTTTCCTAAAAGCAGTTTCTGTTGAATCTTGTTTTTTGAGATGGCCGATTTAAGAGACTTTTATGATGACATAAAAGAGATGAAGGCATAAATGAGGGAGGTACTATCAGCCATCCAAACAGATGAGTTTGAAAAATGTTTCCAAGAGTGGAATTGCAGATTTGACAAATGTATTATTAAGTGTAAAGGAGTCTTCACCTTCAAAGTACTTCAAAGGTTGTTTTTGGAAAAAAATTAAATATATATATATCTTTGAAAAAATTTCCAGATTTTTTGGGGGGGTACCCCATATATGCCTGCAGTTATTATGTGCTTGTAGTTATCATATGCTTGCAGTTACTGTTTTCTTGAAATTTTGGCATGCTCTAATTTTGTCTTCTTAGAGCTCTTGTGTGCCTGTAGTTATTGAATGTCAAGTAAAGAGTGCAGAACCCAGCATCAGATGCTTGGGTTCAAGTTCCAGCTTCATGCCTCATTAGCCGTGTGACTGTGGGCAAGTTTCCTACCCTTGTTGCTCCTTTGTTTTTTCACCTGTAAAAAGGGAACAACAGAGCCAAACACAATGGTCATTTGTGAGTTTGGGCCAGATCATGCAAGTTTCACATTGAGGATAGGCCCAGCACATGGGGGGTGCAGTTAGTGCCTCATGTGAGTCATGTCCTGAGGGACGTGCATGAGTTAAATGACTGGTAAGCAGTGTGTGTAGACTGAAACACCCACCTTTTGTTTCCAGATGGTGGACTCTTTCTTTGTGGACAGAACTAAGATCTTGTGCATGGGAAAGCCCTGCCTCCTAGACCCACCTCTCAGCTTAGCTGTTCATTTAGTGAGCTAACAGATACTCAGAGCTGCTGTGTGCAAGGTGCTGACCTTGTGAAGATGACCTTCTAGAAGCTCTCAGTCTGAGGGAGGACGCAGCCCTGCTCTGGGTGTTAAGGCCGTGCGACGGGTGCTGCATCATGAGAAACCAGTGCCAAAGACAAGCCAGGGAAGGACTCTGAAGGTGGGGTGTGGGTTGGAAAGACTCTGAAAATATGCCTGAAAGCCACTCATGTAAATATTTCCTGCCCTCCTACCCTCAGAAGAGAGGACTCAGAACCTTACTCAGAATCTTGGTCGGGTGGAATTTCCCAGCAGGAATCTTGGGCCAGCAATGGGCAGGCTGTGGATTAGACAGCCCTGAGCTTGAGCTGGTTCTTTCTGTCTTCTGTTCTATAGGTCCTGCTCTCTGGTGGCCTCGTCTCCGGCAGATCCCTGATCTTCGATAGGCCTCGGCTTCTTCATTTGTGGAATGAGGGCACCCCTGTAGGTGGTTTGGGTAAATTTCTAAACACCGCGTCTCATGAGGCCCTTGCTCCATGCAGCCATGGCTCTCCCCTCACCCCAAAGAGGACCAGCACAGTCTTCGGGTCGGCTTGACAACTCTCTTCTGTGGGCAGGGCCTGGTTTTTCAGATAATTGTTTCCATAAGGACAGCGAAGTGACGGCAGCAACAACAACACATTCCAACAGAAAGAAGATTCCAGGGCACACAGCTGTCTCTGGAGGCCGACACCTTCCATTCACTTAGGCAGCCCCCCCTTCCCCCTTCCCCAGCTGGGACCTTCCTCTTTAAATGTGACTGGCCTGTGGCCTGGCTGCTGTGTTTTTTGTTCCATGCTCAGCGCACCGCAGACTTTCAGAAAGGACAGTCAGCCTTTGCAGTTTTCTCCAAATCCATCTGCTGCCCTAAGATCTGGGAGGGTGGCTGGAAAAGAAGATGGAAATCCAGCAGTAAGCGATCCTTCCCATGCTGGCCTGACCGCAGCTCTGGGGCAGGTCACAGGCAGGCAGCTGGGCTGGCAGCTGGGGGAGGACCCGGAAAAGGGGTCAGGGGATTTGCTTCCTCTTCCCACTGGGTGCCCAGGACAGGAGGAGAGATGCTGTCACCAAGCTCTCTCCACCCAGTGTGTTTCGGGTCTGCTGGGGCCAGAGTTCCACATGGGGCAAAATAGCGTCTTTAAATCAACGTAACACTCAAGTCCCTAGAGGGAGGAGGACTGGAATAGCTGTGCCAAGTGCCAGAGCAAAGAGTGTGGTGGGTTAAGGTATGGGGAGAGTTTCCATACATTTGCTTGGGCATCTTGAAGGGAAGTCATGCGAAGAACTGGAACTTCCCCAAGACATGCTGTGTGACCTTGGCCCTGTTGCTTAACTTCTCTGAGTTTCTGTTTTCTCGTTTGCAAAAGAAAGGGATTGGACTAGGTTATCTATGAAGTTGCTTCAGGCTGTGAACTGCTGTGAGGTGGTGAGGCAAGTGGCCTCTGGAGTTTGAGTCCCGCCATCACTACTTTGCCTCTCGTGGGGCCTGGGGTAAATGAGTGAGACTCTCTGAGCTTCCCGGTTGGCATGAGAATTGGACAATCAACCGTGTGTTAAAAGTGTCGCATAGGGTCAATGAAGGAAGCATTTAGCAAACAAATTACGGGAGGCTGAAGGCAATAAGCCGGAGTGCTCAACTGTACTCAGCTCTCTCCTGCTCCCTCTCCGGGGGCAAAGATGAGCAAGCAAACGCAGTGGAGGCTCAAGAACCATCCTTAGCCAGTATTTCCTTTCCAGGCCCCCAGGCCAGTATCTACCAGCCATTAGACAGCCTGGGGCTCCCAATGAGGCTACTGACGGCAGGGGGGCGGGGGGCAGCTGAAATGTAAGCACCCATGGGTGCTGGGGAAGGAGCAAAGAGCATTTCCAGGACTGAGACCACGCCAGCAAACTTGCCTTGCCAGTTCTAGGACCCTCCTGTGGAGTTGAAGGTGGCATGTGAGAGGGAAGGAGGGGGCATGAAAAGAGGACAGGGTGCTGTGAGTCTCCATGGGTAAAGTGACTAGATTTTAAGCGGACACCACTGACCGGGGTGGGGTGGGGGGGTGTTCTTGATTAAAAATTTGGTCTATATAAAGCAACATAAATTTTCATAGAATGCAAAAATAGTATTGCTATGTATTTATTTTAACTTTTTAAACACCACAGAATGTATGTATGAAGCTATTCAAATTCATTATTTCTTCTTACACTTTATAAACTTTGTCCCATACTCTAAATCTTCTATCTTACTTATATGGCTAACATCAAGTAGATTCTGACTCCTAGTGACTCACTCTAAAGGACAGAGTGGGACTGCTCCCGAGGGTCTGATGGGAGCTGGCGGCTTCATCCTTCTCCTGAAGAGTGGATGATCTTCCAGTTAGCAGCCCAAGCACAACTTACAGACTACCAGGGCTCCTTGACGTGCTGAAAGCAGTTCATAGCAGCTTCTTGTTTGGGACTATCTGTACAATCTATAATGATCCCTGCATATTGGTTTCTGGTATGAGAACTTTGGGTGGCATAGTGGTTATGAGTTGGACTGTTAACCGTAAGGTCAGCAATTCAAAGTCACCGGTTCTCTGCAGAAAGTCCAGGCTCTCTAACCCCTGAAAGAACCAGCCTCAGAAACTGCCAAGGGCAATTCTACCCGGTCCGGTAGGATCACGATGGGTTGGATGGACTCAATGGCAGTGAGTATCTTGGAGGCTTCCTGAAAGGTGCCTTGCTGGCGTCGTGGTGTTCAAGACCAGGAGGTGCTCGGTGGGAGTAGCCCAGCATATTTTCAATTATTTAATGAACTGTGGGGGGTTTTATACATAACCTTTTTTTTTTTTTAATTTTAGGCATCACTGCCCTCAGGTGGTGGGAGTAGGAGGCCCAGCCTTTGCTCCTGGGAGCCGGAATTGAACCTCCATCCCATATACATAACCTTTAAAATTTTTTATTTCTAACTTGTGATTGTATTTAGAAAATATGATACCAATTCCTTGAAATCTAAGATGAATTTTATGGCCACAAACATTTTCACAAATATCCCCAAGTGTGGCTGAAGTTTCCTGCCTTCTCGAATTGTTGGGTGCAGTGTTTGTTCTATTTCTATCCATTAAATCAAAACTTGCTTCTTATGCTGGTACATATTTAAAACATTTTTCTTGCTCTATTGACACTTAAGAAGTGTTTTCAAAACCCTTCACCGTAAGGGTGGATTTGTCTATTTTTCACTGAAGATCTGTTTTGGAATTCCTTAGGCCTGAAGACTAAAATCTGTCAACCATGCGGGGAAATTATTCATATTTAGCTCTTCAAACATTGCTTCTTCACAATTCTATTACTCCTTCAAATAAATCAATTAAAATATATCAAAACTTCTCACTCTGAACTTCATGTCTCTTCTTTTTCATAGTTTCTAGTCCTTTGTTTTTCTGGATTACAACCTGGCAGTGCTTTGAAAATGCTCATCAAATAGCTAATTTGGTTTTTATATGTCAGTAATTTTTCTTTCATTTCTGGATCTATTAGATTCTGTTTCAAACCTAGTTGTTTCTTACTCATATTTCTAAGCTTTTAAAAAATACTCTGAAATGCTGATGATTCTGTCTGGTCATTCCATCTCATGACACCCTTGTGGATCTGTTTCTGCCATTTGATGTTTCTGCTCCTTCTGTTCCACAGTGCTGTTTCTGGGGACTCCATTGTGTGTACGTTTCATTTTGTTATCACTGAGAGCTGACTGTTTTCCTTGGAGCGACATTTGTGGGAATGCTCAGGGCTGGGATAGAGTTTACTTACTCCAGAAAAGATTTAAATCTGCTTCTTGCAACCCAGGGTGACTTCAAATTCATTTCTTCATTGCAAGTTTCTGGGCCACCCCATCAGAAGTTGGACTGAATTATGTTAACTTAAACTCAAGGCCAGTATACAGAGCTGCTTATAGTCATCAATTTTCAGTTCCCTTCTCCATCCACAAGGATGATATTCCTGCACAGAGGAGCCAATGCACAGAGAAGATCATAGGGCTGGTCCCACCATGAGACACGACATCCCTCACTGACCCCATAGCCCTACAGAGGACACCACTGGAGGCACAGTGTGGGAATTGTGCCTGATCTGACCCCACCACACTGAGGCGAAACACTAAAGGTGTGCAACACAACAGTAAGGGAAGCAGGGCAACAAAATTCCTGGGGAATACTAAAAATAGACTTGGGGGGGGCATGGCACCCCATCACACTAGACTAGAAAACACTCCTAAAGGTCAACAAACAGACCGTGAACTACTTATAGACTTTTTTTTTGGTCATTGGTTTGTTGTTGTTGTTTTGTTTTCTTTTGTTGTTTGGTTTTATTGTCTTATTTTTTGTGCATATTATTATCTCTGCAGATCTATTTAGATAAGCTAAGTGGGATAAACAATCTGGAGAAGAAAACATGGGACAGTTCTGGCACATGGGAGAGGGGAGGTGGGGGAAAGGAAATGGGTGTTAACAAACTCAGAGACAAGGAAACAACAAGTGAGCTAAAATCTTTGACAAAGAGGGTGTAGAAGGCCTGGAAATGCTTGATCAAGGACAACATAACTGAGAGGAATTACTGAAACCCAAACGAAGGCTGAGCTTGATAGGGGGGCAAGAGGAAAGTAAAAGGAAATAGAGGAAGGAACTAGGAGGCAAAGGGTATTTATGGAGGTCTAAAAGAGGCATTTATAGAGGCACGTACCTATATAAATATATTTAATGCAAGCCCATTTTGTTCTAATAACCTGGCATGCCATGATGCTCACATCCCCTACATGCTCGCTGAAGACAAAGCAGGTACCTAAGCAAATGTGGTGAAGAAAGCTGATGGTGGCCAACTATCAAAAGATATAGTGTCTAGGATCTTGAAGGTTTGGAGATAAACAAGTGGTTATAAATAAGTACTCAGAAGCAAGAAAGTCCACACAGAAGAAGCACACCAATGATATGTCAATAGGATTGGGTATCAGGCAGGCATCAAAGAACAAAAATTCATATTATTGCAAATGGAGGGGGGGAGTGTGGAGTGGAGACCCAAAGCCCTTATGTAGGCAACAGGACATCCTCTTACAGAAGGGTTGCAGGGAGAAGACAAGTCAGTCAGGATGCATTATATAGCATTGATGAAATATGCACTTTTCTCTAGTTCTTTAATATTCCTCCCCCCATCCCCACTATCATGATCCCAATTCTACCTTACAAATCCGACTAGAGCAGAGGATGTACATAGGTACAGATAAAGCTGGAAGCACAGGGAATCCAGAACAGATAAACTCCTCAGGACCAATAATGAGAGTAGAGATACCAGGAGGGTAAGGGAAAGGTGGGGGGTAGAAAGGGGAAACTGATGACAATTATCTACATATAACTCCCTCCCTGGGGAATGGACAACAGAAAAGTGGGTGAAGGGAGACATCGGTAATTGCATGATATGAAAAACAAGTAATTCATAAATTGTCAAAGTCTCAGGTAGGAGGGAGGGTGGGGGAGGGAGGGGAAAACGAGTAGAAAGCAAATGCTTTGAGAATTTTGATGGCAACAAATGTACAAATGTGCTTGACACAAAGGATGTATTTCTGGATTGTGATAAGAGTTGTTTAAGTCCCCGATAAATGATTAAAAAAAAGAAGAAGAAAATTGGGGAAAAAAAGAAAAATTCCTTAGCAAAGTACTAGTCAATAAAATCTGGCTATAATGAACAAAGATAATAGACTTCAAAATTCTGGAATTTGTTCTAAGAATCAAACTTTTTTAACATTCAAAAATCAGTTGGTTTAGTTCTCCAGACTTGAAGAACTATCACCAGGATATTTCTACATGTGGGAACGGTGAGACCTTGGCTTACTTACTGTGGTAGTTACATAATCTCCTGTCAACTTGCAAAGGGGTGGAGTCTAGCCTGCTAATCAGGCCATAGCCAATGAGGCCTCTGTGTGGACATGGCCTTCTCCCGAGGATTCTGGGAACTCCTGCATTCCTCCCGGGAGATGGGAATCTCTCTGCTTCATCTTCCTGCTGACCAGCCACATGGAGCCACACTGATGCAGCCAGAGCCCTGGAGCTGGAGGAGTCATGTGGAGACCATGCCAGGGCTGGGATGCTTCCACCACCACTGGATCCACAAGACTTTCTACACACAGGTCTGTCATCTTCCTGCATTCTGCATCATTGTGGTTGTGTGAGTCTGAAGAGGAATTTATGGATGACTATCAGCATTTGGGGTAATATTGGACTTATGGACTTGGTCTGGATTAGGCTGGCTGGGATGTTTTCTTCACGTACGATTGCTCTTTATTGACACAGGAGTGCCTTTGGATTTGTTTCTCTGCTCTACCCAGACTAACACATTACTTTTCACATGTCACCAGGGAAGACCAGTGGCTAGACAAGGATGGTGTTTGGTAAGGCAGAGGTCAGCTACAGTGAGGGGAACCCTCAGTACGATGGAGGGATCTGCATGCCCAAACAATGTCAGCCATCAGGAAGATGGTGTAGAGCCTGTAAACACTGCCTTCTGTTTTTGTACAGCTGCGCTATGGCTTGGCATGACCCCACACGAGCAACAAGTTATGAGTTAGAAACTCGTAAGAAGAATGCATAAGTTAGAAACGCATTCGACAAACTTCTTTTTCCATGTATAATAAAGTCTCTGAGCAAAGTAGAAATGTAAGAGAACATTCCTGAACCAAATGATTATCTACTAAAAGCCGTTAAATTGTACACTTAAAATAGATGAACTAGATTGTGTATAAGTTATATTTCAGTAAATACATTAAAAACAAAACAGGTAAGGACAACTTTACCCCAATCAGAACAGTAAAATGAAAGAGAATCCCCTTGGTCACCTTTCAGCTCTGGAGCTGAACTTACCCTCATGCTAGAATAATCAACTACTTAAGATCAAGAGGGCAACATTTAACCAAGGGCAAAGTGTAGGCAGTGGCTCTCAACCTACTTAATGCCTTTACCCTTTCACAGAGTTCCTCATGTTGTGGTGACCTCCCAATCATCAAATTATTTTCATTGCTACTTCATCATTGTAATTTTGCTACTGTTATGAATCAGGTGACCTCTGTGAAAGTGTCGTTCAATCCCCAAAGTGGTCGTGGCCCCCAGGTTGAGACCCACTCATGTAGAGGAATAGGAAAGGTGTATGAACACAGGAAGCACAAAGAGGGAGCAGGATAAATGATGGCACTTTGAAAGGACTGCAAGGGATGAAACAAATGCCCATGGACTGCTGAATGTAAAACAAAGATCTGCTCTGTAAGCCTTCACCTAATTCATAATAAACAGTTAAATACATCTCTGTGTGTGCCTATATCTACATTGACTCAAACACATACACACCAGAAGAAGGAGGTCAGCAAAAGATAAAGCTATAAGTAAAGTTACAGAGGGCTTGACATAGTTGTCAACAACAATTTCAAAATAATCTAGCAATAAATCTAACAAAGATGGGCCAGCTTTTTATGAGCAAAAGTATGAAATTTTATTGAAAACCATTTGAAGAAGATCTAAATAGATGGAGCCATAGGCCATGCTCTTGAACCAAACCAATCAAGACAAAACAAAAGCAAGGCCCCACTTCGCACCAGTCAGTTCTAACTCACGGAGACCCCAAGTGTTGTGGAATGGAGCTGCTGAGCTTCCCTGAACTGTCGTTTCAGCAGAGACAGACTGCCAGACCTTTCCTTGGTGTCCCACAAGGTGCGTTCACATCACCAACCTTGACTTTAGTTCTCAAGTGCAAGCCATTTGTCCTGCCCACTTTCTTTATGTTTTAGCATCATAAGACTATAGCATCCTGATGTCAGTTCTTCCTAATTTGGTATGTAAATTCAATCAAATCCCAATGAAAATTCCAACCACACTTTTATCTATTTATTTATTTTTTTAGGCATCACTGTCCTCTGGTGGTGGGAGTAGGAGGCCCAACCTTTGCTCCTGTGGAGCTGGAATTGAACCTCATCCCAGTGGGCCGCAGTCCCGTGCACAATCACTATGCCACCGGGGCTCAGCCCGTCTATTTATCTATTTATTTACAACTTAACAAGCTGATCCTAAATGTATAATGGAAGAGCAAAAGGCCAAGACTAGCCCAGGCATGCTGATTAAAAACAAGAACAACAATAGAAATCACTCACCAACCAGAGAGTAAACTAGCATAAAAATACCAGAATATATCATAACTAGATGATAGGTATGGCAGGGTGGGGTTAACACAAGGATGAGGTGAGTAGAAAGTCCAGAATGAGGAGTTCATATGTGGAAAAACGCAATTTAAGACAGAGCAGACATTGCAGATCGATAGTATTGGAACAATTGACTATCCACATGGAAAAAAGAAAGAAAATAGATCTCTATTTTACCAGATACACAAAAATAAATTCCAAATGTAACAAAAGCTGAGAAATAAAATAAAAAGCTATTAGAACGTTGGAAGATAATATTGAAGAATAGTTTTTTTAGCCTCAGGATAGAACCAATATTTCTTAAATAAACATTCAGCATAAAGATTAATGGATTATGCTACATTAATACTAAGAAATTTTGCTCATCAAATGACACTAGAGAGAGAGACAAGTTCCAAACTGGAAGAAGATAATTGCAATGCATAAAGCTAAGAAAGAATTAATGAATCATTAATAAAAATTGACAAATGATATAAACAGGAATTTCATACAAGAGGAAATGTAACTGAATTACAAATCCATAGGGAGAGTCCCAATCCCATTAACCAGAGACATGTGAGTTAAAACCACAATGAGGTAATAATTACACATGTAAAATGTAAAAGTTTTTTACAAATGTAAAAGTCTGATAACTCTCGGAATTGGTGGAGATAGGAGTTATGGACCACTCCTCCATGTCTGTGGAGAATGTAATTCAAAGAATTCATTTGGAAAACAGTTGGATAATAATTAGTGGAGTTAAACATGAACAAACTCAAATTTTTTTTCTCCCAATAAAGACAGTTTTGCACATGTGCAGCAGGTAACAGGTAGAAAAATGCTAGTCATATAATTGCTTGTAATAACTCAAAGTGGAAACAACTCAAGTACCTATCAATAGTAAAATGGATAGCTAAACGAGGACCTTTTCAAACAATAAATTTTCTACAGAGATAGAATGAATCACAGCTGTGTGAAAATATACAGGAACATCAAAACAATACTGAGTGAAATAAATAGGCCATAGAATAATTAATACAGCATGATTCCAGTTCTGTGGTGTTAAAATAGACAAAACAGGACACAATACTTTATCGTCTTTTAAAAATCAGCTTGATTGAGATATAATATACATATCATAGAATTTACCCATTAAAAAAGTACAGCTTAATGACTTGGAGTATTTTCATAGAATTGTGCACCTTTTATCATCACTTTTTGAACCTCCCCAGATTTTTATTAACCCCCCCCCAAAGAAACCTATATTCCTCCTCTGTTACTTCCTAGTCCCTCCATCTCCCCTAATCTTAAAACCAAACTATTGTACCCAGAAGAAACAAAGATAATTGCAAACTCCTCAAACACATACATCACCCTATAAATAGGGAAAAATGGAAAATGTCAAGTAAAAAACAGAAGAAATGGCCATGTCTAACCAGCAAATAGATTTAATCACACTGAATGTTAATGGACCAACCACACCTTCAAAAAATTTTTTTAAAGAGTAGAACACTGGATTAGACAATAAGATTCAATGAACCGCTGCCTTCAAGAGACACATCTCAAACTCACAGACAAAAACAGACTGAGAGTCAAAGGTTGGCAAAAAAGTTACCAAACTAATGAAATGCAAACTAAATAAAGGATGGCAATATTAATCTCTGACTAAATATACCTCAAGGAAGACAAGATAATGAGTGACAAGCATGGGCATGACATAATGCTCAAGGGGTCAGTAGACATAATCATTAGACCCTCTAAATTCATCAACCAAATCCTCAAAGCAATGAAAGGAGAAATCACTAGACCAACAATTACAGTAGATGAATACTTGCTTTAGTTGCATAAACTAAAATTACAGTAGATGATTTTAATATACCTCTCAAAAAAAGAAAGGTCAACAGGCAAGAAACTCAAAAAAGCCAAACGATCAACTTGACCTCATAGATATCGATAGAGGTCTCTCTCCATCAGCAAAAACAACAACAACAATGACACATTTTTCTCCAATGCACATGGCTCATATTCTAGAATAGACCATTTGATGGGACATATAACAAACTTGAAAAATTCAAACACAGAGACCATTCAATCCATCATCTATGACCACTGTACCATTAAGTTGGAAATCCGCTATGTAAAAATAGACAAATAGAAACAATATGTTGGAAACTCCACAATTTACTTTTCAAAAGGGAATGAGTAATAGACCAGATAAGAGAGGAAATTAGGAAATTCCTAAAATGAACATATCAAAACCTATGGGACACAGCAAAAGTGATTATCACAGGGCACTTTACTGCAATAAATGCACACATGAAAAAAGATAAGAGACTCAAGGTCACCTCCTTCCCTCAGCACCTCCAGCGATGCGAACAGAGGCAAAAGAAAAAGAATCATAAAAATAAGAAATGAATGAAATGGAAAGCAGAAAAACAAAGGGAAAATATAACAACGCAAGAAGCTGGTTCTTTGAAGGGGTTACCAAAATCAACAAACCATTAGCAAACTTAATTAAGGAAAAGAAGTAGATATCAACATTAAGAAATGAAACAAGGGAAGTCACAGCAGACCCAAATGAAATAAAAAGATTAATAACACAGTACTATGAAAGACTGTATACTAACAAATTCAGTAACTTGGAGGACATAGACAAATACCTAGAATAACACTTGCTCCTTAAATTATCATATATGGGCATTAAGAACTTGATCAGCCCCATAGCAAAAGAAGAAATAGATAAAATCATCAAGAAACTCCCAACTGAAAAAAAAGCCCCAGTCCATATGGCATCACAGGAGAATTCTACCAAGCATTCAGAGAAGAGTTGACACTAGTCCTACACAAACTCTTCCAGAATATAGAAAGGGATAATCAACTCCCAAATTCATTCAATGAAGCCAGCATAAACCCGATGCTTAACCTAGACAACAGCCCCACAAGGATAGGGAATTACAGACTCATATCTCTCATGAACATAAATGCAAAAACCCATAACAAAATCTTGGCCAATAGGATCAAAGAACATATTAAAAAAATAATAAATCAAGACCAAGAGGGATTCATATCAAGGATTCATATCAGAGAAAGTTCAACATTAAAAAAAAAAATGAACATAATCCATCATATTAAAGGAACAAGAGCCATATGATTATATTAGTTGATGCAGAAAAAGCATTTGATAATATCCAACACCCATTCCTAATAAACACTCTAAAGATGATAGGATTGGAAGGGAAAATTCTGAATACAATAAAGTCCATATATGAAAAACCAATAGTACACTTTTCTCAATGGAAAAAAGATGAAAGCATTTCTACTGAAAAAGGGAACCGGACAAGAATGACTCTTATCCCCACTTTTATTCAACATTGTGCTGGAAGTCCTAGCTAGTACCATAAGACAATGGCAAGAGATTCAGGGAGTACACAAAGTAAAGAAGAAGTGAAACTTTCGCTACATGCAGACGGTATGATTTTATATGTTGAGAATCCCAAGGTGTCCACAACAGGATTACTGGGCACAATAGAGGCATTTGGTAGTCTATCAGAATACAAGGTTAGCAAGCAGAAGCCAATTGGGTTCCTCTGCACCGGTGATTGGAAAGCCAAAAAAGATATCTGGGAAATGATGTCATTCACAATAGCCATGCAGAAGCTCAAATACTTAGGAATAAATCTAACCACCTCAAATAGCTGCACAAAGAAAACCCCAGAACATGACTACAAGAAGCCAGAAGGGATCCACACAACAGAGGAACATCCCATGTCTGTGGATTGGAAAACTCACTATTGTGAAAATGTCAATGTAACCCAAAGCACTATATAGATTAAAAACAACCCCAATCCAATCCCAGCATCATTCTTCAATGAAATGGAGAAAATGATTACCAACTTCATATGGAGAGGGAACTAGCCTGGGATAGGTAAAAAGCACCTTAAAAAGAAGAGCAGAGTAGGTGGTCTTTCTCTACCTGACCTCAAAACCTGCTATACAGCTCCAGTTGTCAAAACTAGTCTAGTACTTGTATAATGATAGACGCACAGACCAATAGTACACTCAAGACAGAAAATCCAGAAATAAAAACATCCGCATATAGACAGTTGACTTTTGACAAAGGCTCCCAAACATTAAATGGGAAGCAGGTGCCCTCTCCAATAAATGGTGTTGGAAAAGCTGGATATCAACGCATAGAAGAATGATACAAGACCCATAGCTCACCCCATGTCAAGGTGGATCAAAGACCTACATGTAAAACCTAAAGCCCTCAGGATCATCAATGAGAAAATTGGGACAAAGCTAGGAGCCTAGTGCAGGAAATACTGTAGGCCCAGCTCCACCATGGGACATGGTGTCTCTCACTGAACCATGGCCTTGAGAGGGACAGCCCTAGAGACACAGTGCGGAGTAGTGCATGGTCTGGTCACATCACCCTGGGGCGATGCACTGAGGGCAAGGGGCAGAGCAACAGGGTGAGCAGACTGATGAAAACCTCCAGGGAATATAAAAAATAGACTTTGGAGACAGAGTGTGGCACCCCATCAGACTCGACTGGAAAACATTCATAAAGGCCGAAAAACAGACATGGAACTATTTATAGGCTTTTCCAATTTTGTCAGTGGCTTTCTTTTTGTTATTTTTTTTGTTAGTTTTGACTTATAACGGAAAAGTGGATGATGAGGGTTGGAGGACAATATAAGATATAGAAATAATAATCTATAGCTTATTAAGGGCTCGTGGTGGAAGAAATTGGTAGCTGTTATCAGAGGCTTAAGTGGGAAGAGAAGCTTTTGAAAATGATGATGGTGGCATATGTGCAAATGTGCTTGACATACTGGATGAATGTATGGATTATGATAAGAGATGCAAGAGCCCCTCCCCCCATAAATGCATTTAAAAAATAATGATAAAAAATAAACACTTGTATACATAGAAAGACTTTATTGAATAAGTGAAAAGAGAGCTCACAGACTGAGCTATTTAGTAATGATATTTAGTAATGACATCAGACAAAGGCCTAATTAAAAATATTGACATAATTTTACAACAAGGTTTACAACAAGAAAAAAACTAATAGCCCTTTGAGAAGGCGGGCAAAAGACCTGAAAAGATGATTCACAGGGATGGCACTCAAACAGCTAGCAAACCCATGGGAAATGTTCCTAATCACTAGCTTTCCAGGAAATGCAAGTCAAAACAATCAAATGTTGGAGAGAGTGTGATGAGACAGGAACTCCTATCCCCTGCTGCTGGACTTATAAATATTTACAGCCAATGTGGAAGGCCATAAGGTGATACCTCAAACAGATGATAATCGAGCTACTGTATGATTCAGCAGTAGCATTACTAGGCATATAGTCACATGAAATTAGAAACAATGATGGGCTAATGTTTGCTTCCCCCTGTTCATTGCAGCTCTTTTCACAATAGCAAGAAGCTGGAAACAGCCTAAATTCCCAGTAACAGATGGGTGGATAAAAGAACACTGGTACGTACGCACAATGGAATACTATGTATCCTTTAAAAAAGCAGCAATGAGACCATGAAACACCTCAATTCATGGAGGAATCTGAAAGACATTATGCTGAGTGAAGTAAGTCAAGAGCAAAAGGACAAATGCTGTATGAGTCTATTGCAGCAGGAAGGAGTAGCAGAATGGGCACAAACGTAAGCTTGCCAGCTAGCCAGAGAGTCTGATAAAGAGTCAGACCAGTCAGTGCCAACCGCACATCAGCTGCTCCAGGTCAGTATGCTGTAGGTGACTTGGTTGGAGGACACCTTAGGACAGCTGGGTGGTAGTGGTGGTGGTGGTAGTGGTAGTGGTGGTGGTAGTGGTGGTGGTATGGCCTGCTGAATGATAGTCACTGCATGTGCTTTGCGAATCTAAAGAGGAATTCATGGGCTAATATAGGACTTATGAACTTGATCCGGACTAGGCTGGGATGTTTTTTTGATGCATCATTACTTCTTGATATAAAGTTCTCTCTTACATATGTGAGTGCTGTCCATCTGCAAAGTATACAATCAGACTGAGCTGCTGGCAGATCCGCTGTAGTCAAAGGCTAGAGTCCTGGTCAGCCCAATTAGCAGGCAGAGTCCATTGTAATCTTGACGATGCTGGACAGAGCTCGGTACTTGGTCAGTTGACCCCCATAGACAGTCCTGGATTTGTTCTGGAAGTAAGTATCTCTTAGAAGTTCTATGACCCAAACTTCTTCCCTGGTTTCTTGAATGCTGATGGGAATCATCTTTCTCTCATGGATTATTTTTTTCCCCCCGATACTAATGTAACCTTAGTGCGATTTGTTTTTGATTTTTTTTTGTGGGGTTTCCCAGAGGCGAAGCACTGGAGGAGGAGATGTATAATGATAATAACTGATGCAAGGTGTTACAAGGAATGTAAGGGAGGGGAATAGGCAATTGGGAGGGGAAGGGAAGTTTGTGAGTAAACAATGAAGGTGGGAGCGGGGAGGGAGCGCTCTTGCTGATTGGGTTTGAACACTTGAGGGGGAGGATCAACCATGGGAGGGCGGAATACCCTAGGCTGGATGTGGTAGTGAATGTACAGGTCCCCCTTGATATGTTTGAATAATTGAAATATCCAATTCCATGACATGTAAATTATGTGCTAATAAAACTGTTGGAAAACAAAACAACAACCAACCATTTAAGGCTATGGAGTGATTCTGATGCATAGTGACCCAACAGGATAGAGTAGCCCTGCCCCAAAGAATTTTCAAGACCTGTACTCTTTCCAGAAGCAGAGTGTTAGCTTTTTTCCCCAGCAGCCGGTGGATTCAAACCGCAGATGAACACTTCGCCACTTTGCCACTGGGGCTCCTTTCCCCCAAAACAAAACAAAATGAAATAAAAACCCAGGCTCACTGTCATCCTGTCAATTCCAACACAGAGTAGAATGGTTCCCGGTGGGTTTTCAAGGCTGTAGAACTTTGCGTGCGTACTTCTCCCTTAGAATAGGTGGTAGTTTTGAACTACGGACCTTGTGATTATCAACCCAATGCTTAACTCCCCATGCTACTGGGGCTCTTGCATGTATACTGAGATAACCACAAGTAGATGTTCTGGGAATTGGATTTGTCTATTCTTTACATTTCTGGTAGAAGGAAGAAGTGGAAAGTGAGGGAGATGGGTTATGTGAGTTCCTAGAAGTGAGAGAGGAGAGACAGTTTTCATCAAAACTGGGAATGTTAGCACAGATGATCATGGCGGCTATTCTAAGGGGAAGGAACATCACCTGGCCATGACAGAGGGCTTTGGGGGATGGCTGTACGCAGTTTCCTCAACTGTGTGCTCACCCATCACCTTTGTATTCAGTCAAGCACTCACCCCAGATGACAGTCACTGTGAGTGCCACCCTGCCCCCACCTTGATACCCCACCTTGTGAGGTGAAGAGACACTCTCTCCTGCATCTGTTGAAGAAATGTAAATGTCATGCTTTAATTTGCATTGAGAACTCAGCATTGCAGTCCGTGTGATTGTTTCCAAAGGGAGAAGGGATCATCAGAAGAAGTATCTTGATGGGCTTTCAGGGAGGACAGGGTGTCTTAATAATACGGATCTATGATCAATCCGTACCGGACCTCTCACACCCTCCTTGCCTCTGATTTTGGATCACTTGTTTCCTTGACCCTGGATAGGTCAACACCACCTCCTTTCCCTACCTCCCTATCTTCCATGTCCCCCCTGGAACCACCAGTCTCATTGTTTTCTCCTCCAGACTGGTCATCCAGCCTATCTTATCTAGAGAGACCTGCAGAGATAATAATATGCACAAGGAAACAATACATAGCAAAACAAAGCAACAAAACAAAACAATGACAATAAAAAAGCCAATGACAATAAATAAATAAAAAGAAAATAAAAACAGAAAGACCAGTAAATAGTTCAAGGTCTGTTTGTTGACCTCTAGGAGTGTCCTCCAGTCAAATCTGATGGGGTGCCATGCCTTGGCCCCAAAGTCTATCCTTGGCATTCCCTTGGGGCCTCCCTTCTCTACTCCTCCCTCTGCTCTGCTACATGTCCTTAGTGTTTTGACTCAGTGTGGTGAGGTCAGACCAGCCAATCCCAACACTGTGTTTCCAGTGTTGTCCCCACTAGGATCTTGGGTCAGCAAGGGACGTCATGTCTCACAGTGGGGTTGGTCATATGGTCCTCTCTGCATTAACGGTTCTGGGCAGGGATATCGTCCTCAATGTTTGGTCCGCCAGGATGTGCTCCCCTCTCTCTTCCTCCCCCTTCACTTGCTCCTGTGTGCTCTGATCAGACATGTCCCTCCCTCTGAGCTGTAGCTTCAGTGCTGTCCTCTGAAGTGAATTCTTCTGTGGGGAGGGGCAGCTGTCCATGTAGTTGGGATGGGGACCTGGCCCTCAGGCCCCTCCTGTGGCTCCCCGCTCCATGCCAGCAGGCTGCATTCAAATCCCGAAACACTGGGTTGGCGTCTGTGGATGTCTCTCTTTCCTCTTTCCTCTTTCCTGTGAAGATATAAATAATCCCCTCCCATTGGATGGGTAAATGCCCTGTTCCCCTCCCACACATTTCTATCTTATTTTTCCCTCTCCTCTTCAGTTGGCTACCATATGTACCTCTGGATTTTGTCTGGCCCCTGCCATACTACCTGGACCTCACCCCAGGAATGTTTGTGTACAGTAGCTTTTCCCTTATGCCCCTTTTTTGCATTTTTTTTTAAAAAAAGCTTGCCTCAGTGAACTCATGTTGTATTTGTCCTTTTGTACTTGGCTTACTTCATTTAGAATAATTTCCTCCAGTTATTCCCATGAGGCAATATGCTTCATACATCCACGGCTGTTTTTTAGTGATGCATTATTCTCCATTGTATCTATGTACTAGAGTTTTAAATCCATTCAGAAATTACTGACATGCAAATGGAGGCTGAGCATGATAGTGAACAAGGGGAAAGTAAGAGAAAATAGAGGAAAGAACTAGGAGACAAAGGGCACTTATGGAGGTCTAAATACAGGCATGTACATATGTACATATATTTTTATATGGTGATGGGGAAATAGATCTACGTGCATATATTTATAGGTTTAGTGCTAAGGTAAATTGAGCCTCCTGTTAAGTACTTCCTCAGTGCAAGAACATTTTGTTCTATTGAATTAGCATTCCATGGGGCTGAGTCTCTGTGGCGTAGTGGTTGTGCGCGTGACTGTGGCCCACTGGGTTGGAGGTTTAAATCCAGCAGCAAGTCTGGGCCTCCTACTCTCACCACCAGAGAGCAGTGATGCCCAAAAAAACAAATTAGCATTCCATGATGCTCACCTTCCCTACATGATCACCGAAGACAAATGTGTGCATAAGCAAATGTGGTGAAGAAAACTGATGATGCCTGCCTATCAAAGATAAAATATCTGGCATCTTAAAGACTTGAAGATAAACAAGTGGCCATGTAGCTCGGACGCAACAAAGCCCATATGGAAGAAGCACACCATGCTGTGGTACCACGAGGTGGCAAAGGGATCAGTTATCAGGCATCAATGAACAAAAAAATCCTGTTATTGTAAATGAGGGGGAGAGCAGATTGGGGACCCAAAAATCATCTGTAGGCAATTGCACACCCCCTTACAGAAGAGTTATGGGGAGGAGATGAGTCAATCGGGGTGCAGTGTAGCAACAATGAAACATACAACTTTCCTCTAGTTCTTAAGTGCTCTCTCCCCCACTATCATGATCCAAATTCTACCTTACAAATCCAGCTAGACCAGAGAATGTACACTGGTACAGATAGGAACTGGAAACACAGGAATCCAGGACAGATGATCCATTCAGGAGCAGCACTAAGAGTGGTAATTCTAGAGGGTGGAGGGAAGGTGGGATAGAAAAGTGGAACTGATTATAACCACCTCCCTGGGAGATGAACAACAGGAAAGTGGATGAAGGGAGACATCCAACAGTGTAAGATATGACAAAATAATAATAATCTGTAAATTATCAATGGTTCATGAGGGAGGAGGGAGCAGGGAGGGAGGGGCAAAATGAGCTGATACCAAGGGCTGAAGTAAAAAGGGAATGTTTTGAGACTGATGAGGGCAACAAATGTACAAATGTACTTGACATACAATGGATGTATGCATGGATTGTTGTATGAGCCCCCAATAAAATTATTTTAAAAATAATGTGAATCTTTAGTGCCTCAACTCAACCACCTTAAAGAAACACCCTTCTTGATCCTCTGGGTTCTGCACAACCCCAGGAGGGATGATGTGTCGGATTCAGTCAAGAAATATTTATCAAGGGTTACTATGAATTGTGTTACTTTGAGGAATAAAGGGCACCTGACCCAAGCCATGGCATTTTTCATGCCCTCGTTTGCATGTGAAAATTGAATATTCAATAAGGAAGACTGAAGAAACAATGTACATGAATGGTGATGCCGGTGAAGAACATAGGAAAGTGCCAAAATGACAATCAAATCTGTTTCAGAAGAAGTACAACTTAGAAGCAAGGAAGGGGACACTTCATCTTCCCTGCTGTGCATGTGCCATCAGGAGAGAACAGGCCTTGGGCAAGGACAGCGTGCTCAGTAGAGTAGAGGCACAGGCCCTTCGGGAGACGAGTTGACACGGTGGTTCCAAGATAACAGCTGTGACGACTGCACTGTGTTCTGCTCTGGGGGACGTGGGTGGAGTCGAGTAGGCCTGACTCAGAGCCCCGGGCCACCATGTGAGTCCTGGATAGTCCAGAGCCCTGCTAAGGCAGCAGTGGTCAGAGGAGAGCTTACTGTCTAGGGATGGCAGTAGGTCATACCAATGCACCCACCAAAATAAATTATGAAGTGTGAGAAATGCAGAGGACACATACCTGCTCGGCTCTCCAGCCAATCCTGGGCTTAGAACAATGCCTGGTGTAAGCATGCCTGTGGAATAAGCTAATGAATGAGTAGTGATGGAACGACATGACTTTGTTAATCGAATATAAATACTGCAAGTTCTCTCCCGACCGCTACCTCCCTCCTGCACTCCTGGGCTCTGCCAGGGTTGGTTTGGGGACATTGCCTTTCTTCCCTCTTCTGTGATTGGTCGGCCCTGCCCTATCTGACCCATACACTCTGGCATCTTCAGAGCTCCAGAGCCATCCTGTCTCTTAGAGTCTGCCCTAATCTAAGTCCTTGAGTTTCCTCAAGGCAGCCAGAACTGACAACCACCTCTGTGGGGACCGCCCAGGGTGGACTTTAGTGTGCCCTTAGGGCGAGATGAGCAAGCTACCCTGCCTGGGGAACAACTCCAGTGGAGAAGAAAATGCCCAGAGTGTTAGGGAGGCTGCTTTCTCTGCACGGCAAACTAGAAAGGCACCAGGTGGAAGGAACTCACTTACTCTGCGACTCCACAAAGACACTCTCTTTCAAGAAGCAGGGAGGCCTCCTTGCCGAGTCTGCGTGTGTCTCCTCACAGCAATCTCCTCTCTGAAAAGTGGGGTTGGAGGGTCTTTGTGGAGAGATGACCACCAGTCTCCCAGAACCAGGGCGAGTGAAATGATGGACAGATAATCACACTTACGTGCTCTTCCCTGGACAGACGACAGTCTAGCTCTTTAGACAGGACTAACCCCAGGAGCCCTGGCGGTGGGGCAGTTATGAGTTGGGATGCAAGGCTAGCAGTCTGAAGCCATCAGCTGCTCTGTGGAAGAAAGATAAGACTCCACGCCCAGAAAGAGTTTACAGTCTCCGACACCCAGAGGGACAGTTCAATTCTGCCCTGTAGGGTCACTGCGAGTTGGGTTTGACTTGGCGGCTGTAAGTTTGGCTTGGTTTGGTTTTGGGACACTTAGAGGCATCATGCATTCGGTGCTGGACTCCGGAGAGCTTGGTGGCACAAACCCTTCAGCTGCTCTAAGGGAGAAAGACAAGTCTGCCTGCCCCTGTCGAGATTTACCACATCTACCCAGAAAGCTGCGCAGGCTTGCTCTGAGTCAAAACCATGTCGATGGCACTGGCTTGGGGGATGCCCTTGGGAGGGATCCCTGTTGGGGCCATCTCTGCTCATTCATTGATAGGTCATTGTGGATAGGCTGTTAGATTTCACCAGGAGTTCAAAAAGACTTGGCAATTTGTCACCATATAGATTATAGCTTGGGAAACCCAGGAAGTGGGGTAGGGTTGTTCTACTCTGCCCTATTGCTCAGCAGTTCAATGGCACATGACCATAGCCCCCATGAGAAACTGGACCCAATGAGACAGAGGGAAAGCAGCTGCTTGACAGGTAGGTAAGTTGGCCGAGGGAACGGCAGAACCCAGAAGCAGAATTGGCGAGACCATAGTTGAGAACCCCACGCAGCCTGCCTGCCTCTGTGATGTGACTCCTGCCTTCTCATCTGCACAGTGGGGCTTGCTGTCAGCACTCCCTGTCCATGGCTCAGATCTGCACCAGGTCTTCTGAGTCCAGCTCTGAGCAGAGTTCTTGGTTTACTGATGATGCTGTGCACTGCTGGGGCGTCACAGTTGTGGGCGGTTTTCTGTATGGAAGCAAATCCCCAGGACTTTCCCCTGTGCAGCTGCCTTTTAGCTGCTCCAATCACAATGCTTATTGTTGTTCTCCTGATCCAGGGGGGTGGAGAGGACTGTGGTTGGAAAGTTTGAGATAAGCTTCATGAAGCAGGTAGAGCAATTTGCTTAAGCAAAGACTAATCGATGGAGGGTGGCAGGAGGACAGGGAGGAGAGGGCAGAAATGGCGGTGGGGCAGAAGGGAAGTGGCAGAGGGCAGAAGGGATGGTGAAGATCCCTTCAGACTACAACACAAAACTGGGGTTGGGGAGACGTGAGGGATGGGGGAGGATGCTTGGCGAGACCGGATGGGAGTGAGGGCAGTCCTTGCACCACAACCTCAAAGCTCTTTGCAACACCAAGGCCAAGGCTGCTGTAACCTGGGGATGGACTTCCCCCAAGTATCACCTCCCCACTTCCCGGGACGTTCACCTACAGTGCAGTTTGTGAGGCATTTGGGAAGGAGTTTCATCATGCGGAGAATGGGGAGACTCCAGGACTCATCCCAGCTCAGGAACTGACCCCCTGCTGGTTCTTCTTTCTGAGATCCCAGTGTCCTCAGCATGGCATGGTGGCTGCAGAACTACTCGGGAGGTCATATTTCTGCTCTTTAAGGTCCTCTGCAATGAAAACACCCACCCCTCACCTTGCTACTGCTGTTTCAGAGATTTTTGAGGGGTCGGGGGAAAACTCCTGATGTTCTGTTTGCTGACTCCATGGAGAGGTTACTATGAGCCGATCCCCCATCTTATGCACTTTTAGGTCTGAAAATTACCAACACAACTGTTGTCTCTGGTTCTGAATTTCAAGACCAATATTTGCCTAAAGGCTCTTTAAAGGTGACTTGGCTCCCAGAGGAGGCCACAGGCAGCTGTGGGGTAGGCAGCTTCAGTCTTGGCCTTAGTGGGCTCAGTCGCTTCCTTGCTCTAACTGAGACAATGAACTTCTTGAGGACTCAGCATTCCGGTCTCCACAATGGACTTAGCCTCCCTCCCTCCCTGCTCCCCCCAGCAAGATGGACTGGAATGTAGCAGCGCTTTTGCCAATGGAAGGAAATGGCTGTCACTGTAATGGACTAGTGAGCCAGACCTTAGGGAATGGAGTCTCTGAAGCCAAACCAAGTCTGCAGAGGTGATTCTGCCTTGTGAAGTCCCACATGCGTGCTGAGGAGAGACTGCACCCCACAGGGAGTGCTCAGAAACTCTAAGGAGCAGTCTTCTAGGCCACCAGGAGTGAGAAGTCACTGGGTGGCAGTTGGGTTTTGGGGAGGTGCTGAAGCGGGGAGTCCTTAACTGTTTGCATCACCCAGGGGTTTCTGAGGCTTTGAAGGTAGAAGGCTCTTAAGTGAATTTTCCAATCCACAGCACCGTGAGGATTAGAGAGTCATTTCCCTCTCCTTTGTACCATGATAGCAACCCTGAAAATCTGTATTTCCATAGCCTCGGTGAGGGGGACTTTGAATGTACTATTCTCACCTTACAGGTAGACTCTGAAGCAAGATCCAGTTTGACTTTGCACCTGGACACCGTGAGTGCACCGTCATGGGCGCATGCTCCAGCCTGGCTGTGGGCAAGCACTCCTCCCCCGATGGAAGTGACCATGGTCTAAGGAGGCGAGGCCAGGCCATGTGGCTGCCGACCGCAGTCACCAGCAGGCCCCTGATTCCAGTAGCTGTCCCGGAACCTACAAGTCAGGCCTGTAATTTCCAGGCTGGGCCTGGACCAAGAGCAACCCCACTGCTGACTCAGTCACTCAATTAGTCCTATCTTATTATTTCTGGGCTCCTGGCTGGGCGATTTTGCCTCCAGACATGATGCTCAGAAGCCTGCATTCTGCCTGGCGGGCCAGGGGCACTGCAGTGTGGCATACTGCCCTTTTCCAGTCTGTGCTCCCAGAGGTCTGGAGGAATCCATGGCCCTCACCCCACCTCCTTCCC
>PVJH01005215.1:0-107375 GCA_004026705.1 Nesogale talazaci | reverse complement strand
GACCCCACCACACCAGGGTGAATGCTAAGGGTATGCAACAGAGTAGCAAGGAGAGCAAAGCAATGATGTCCCCAGGGGATACCAAAAACCAGACTTTGGAGCCAAGGCATGGTGTCCCATCAGACTTGACTGGAGAACACTCCTAAAGGTCAACAAACAGACCTGGAGCTGTTTATATGCTTTTCTCTTTTTTTACTCATCATTTTTTGTTTGTTTGTTTATTTGCTTTCTTTCTTTCGCTGTTTTAGTTTGCTCCATCTTGCTTATGTGCTCATTATTGTCTCTGCATGTCTTTCTAGATAAGATAGGTGGAGTAAACAATCCAGAGGAGAAAACAATGGGACCTACGGTTTGGGGGAACATGAGAGAGGGGAGGTGGGGAAAGGAAGTGGGTGTTAACAAACCCTGGGAGAAGAGAACAACAAGTGATCTAAAATCAATGGTGAGCAGGGTATAGGATCCCTGGTAGGGCTTGATCAAAGACAGCGTAGATGAGAAGAATTATTGAAACCTGAATGAAGGCTGAACATGATAGTGGGGCAAGAGGAAAGTAAAAGAAAGTAGAGGAAAGAACTAGGAAGCAAAGGGTATTTATAGAGGTCTAAATACATGCATGTACATATGTAAATCTATTTGTATATTACCATAGAGAAGTAGATCTATGTACATCTATTTATGCTATAAGTATCAAAGTAGTAAAAGGATATTGGGCCTCTACTCAAGTACTTCCTCAAGGACTAGCGACTTGGAATTCCATGATTCTCACCTTCCATCTACCATCTCTGAAGACAAAATGGGTGCATAAGCAAATGTGGGACTTTTAAGCAAAGTAGAGAGTTCCTGGAAGAGGCAAACCGAATGCTGAAGCCAACGGGTCTCCTGTAGGTGGCTGAGGTCAGCAGTTGCTGAGTAGTAACACAGTCTACATGGAAGAAGCACACCAGTTTGGGTGATCATGAGGTGTTGATGATATCAGGTATCAGGCATCAAAGACCCATATCAAAAAACTCATATCAATATTAATGAAGGGAAATGCAGAGTGGAGACCCAAGGCCCATCTGAAGAAATGGGAATTCCAATAACAGAAGTGTCACAAGGAAGAAATGAGACACTCAGGGTACAGGATAGCACCAATGAAATATACAACTTTTTTCTAGTTCATAAATGCTTCCTGCCCCCCAATACCATGATCCCAATTCTACCTTAAAAATTCAGCTAGACAAGAGCATGTACATGGGTACAGATAAGAGCTGGAGACACAGGGAATCCAGGACAGATAAAACCTTCGGGACCAATAATGAGAGTAGCCATACCAGGAGGTAAAGGGGATGGTGGGGAGAAAAAGGGGCAGCCATCACAATGATCTGTATATCCTTGCAGGGATGGACAACAGAAGCATGTGTGAAGGAAACATTGGTCAGGGTAAGACATGAGAACACAATAAAAATTATAAATTATCAAGGGTTTGTGAGGTAGGGAAGATGTGGGGAGGGAGGGAACACATGAGGAGATGATTGACACCAACGGGTTCAAGCTGTGGGGAAAAGTCAACCCTCCACAACTAAACATGGGCTTGATAGTAGCAATTGTATGGTTAAAATATATATTGATTATGATAAAGTCATAGAAAATATTAGGAGAGAGTAAAATAAAGTGTCATACACATTTCATGGTAGCATGCTCACCTCCTGGAGGATCATGATCTCCACTGCTCGGTTCTTGCACAGTGTGGACCTAGGGCTGGAGAGGAGGAGGGGCAGGGGGAGAGGAAACAAGGGAAAGCACCAGGGAGAGTTGGGGGAGGAGAGGCAACAGAGAGAGAACTCTTTATTTCCAACATAGGATTATATCTCACAGGAAGGTGTTGTACTATAGTTAATACAGTAATAGGGGTAGGGGGGTGATCTAGGTATGATATCTGCAATAGGAAGGGGAGGGATTGGGGGCACACATGTGACAAGATGGGAGGATCCTAGATTCAGGATGGCTGGCTAACTTAAGATGAACAAGTTTGAACTGTTCTCTGGATCTCCATGAAAACCATTATCAGTAGGGTATGGACCCCACCTACAGTGGATCAGATGCCTTCAGGGAGCATCCGATTCCTCCTACCAAGTGTCAGCAAACAGCCTCTCATGCTTGACATATCTTTGGGGTAGACAATGCTGGGAAATTCTCTTTATAATCCCACATCAAGTAGAAAGAAAATGTTTTTAAAATGATGATGGCAGCATATGTACAAATGTGCTTGACACAATGGATGGATTTATGGATTGTGATAAGATCTGTATGAACCCCCAATAATATGATTTTAATAATAAACATCAATCAATAGGAATTGATTCAATAACAGCTAACAGCAGCTCTACTAGGAATGACAAAGAGAAATGGTGTCACCTTCATCTTCAAAAAGAGCATTTCAAGATATGCCCAGATGTTCAATGCTTTCAGTGCCAGGATAATATCCCTGTACATATAACGAAGACCAAAAAATATGACCATTTTACAAGTGGACACACCAACAGCTAATGCCAAAGATGAAGAAATTGAATATTTTTAACAACTGGTACAGTCTGAAATGGATCAAACATGGACTTAAGAGGCATTGATAATTGCTGGTGATAGATTGCTGAGTAAAATTGGACACAATGAAGAAGGATTGATAGTTGGAAAAATTTTCCTTGGAGATAGAAATTATACCAGAGATTACATGATGTAATTCTGCAAGAATAATGACATATTCACTGCAAATACCTCTTCAACAACATAAATGACAAACATGCATACCCTGCTATTTATAATACACAGGCATCAAATCAACTGTGTCTGTGGAAAGTGGAGACAGTCAATATTATGAGTCAGATCAAGACCAAAGCCTGACAGAGGAACAGGTCATTCATTAATTGCTCATATGCAAGTTCAAATGGAAGAAATTGAAAACTAGCTCTGGAAAGCCACAATATGACCTTAAGTACATTCCACTTGATTTTAGAGGCAATTTCAATAATAGACTTAGTGCATTGTAAACTAGTGATAAAAGGCTAGACAAGTTGTGGACCAACACCAAGGGCATTCTACACAGAGAGAATAAAAGACCATAAAGAGATAGGAAAGAAGAAAAGACCAAAAGAATTCAGAAGAAAACCTGGAAAAAAATTTTTCTAAAGCAAATGGAGGATTTAGTGATATAAAAGATCTGAACATGACCTCTTTCAGAATGAACATGCTACAAAAATGAACATATTTCAAAGGGGGAAGGCTTGAGAAGCCAAAGTAAAACATTACAACAAAATGGGAGAAGATGTGAAATTTGAGAATGACCAGCAAGGAAGAATATGATTGACATTTCTTAAGCAGAGAAAATGAAAACGAAAACAACAACAAAAAGTCACCAAGGCCAGATTTTAATATTGAATGATTTTTTATGCGAAATTATGAACAACAGAAGCATCAAAAGAAGATAGAAGTGAGTAGACATCTAAGGTACAACCATTGGTGTCTCCTCATCTGGAGCAGAGTGAAAAATAAGAAAGATGCAAAGTAACAATTAGTTGAAAGGACTAAGGGATCACATAAATCCCAGTGTCATGCCTTTAAGCCCAGGGGAACAAGATTATACCAGGGCTACAGTTGCTGACCCCTTTGAAAGGTAACATAAAGTCATGGATAAAGTGGGAAAAATGCAGACCAGCCCAAACTCAAAATCATAAAAAACATCAGGCATATTGGTCTGATAAAGATCGGTGGATACCCCAAGACTATGGCCCTTAGTTACATGCTAAGTCTAAAAGTAAACTCACTCTCATGGCTCAGCAACCAGTCCACCAATAGGCCTCTAAGGTGAACCATAATACCAGGGAGGTCTAAAACAACTGGTCACATGAGATCAAGAGGGCAGCATTTGACAAGGGATACACAAAGCTCAGAAGGCAGGGAGGGATGGGATATTAGGATGACTGGAAAAGGAAATGTGTGAAGAGTGTGGCTACAATGTATGGACTGCAATCATGTCACCAACCCAAAGTCACATGAATTATCTCAAGGAAAGAAAGTTTGCTCTATCAACTTGCACTCAATTCACAATTAATTTCTTCTTTTTTTTTAAAAAATATATTTTTTTATTTTTAGACATCACTGCCCTCTGGTGGTCGTGGGAGCTACCTGAGAGTCGCTGCTGGATTCGAACCGCCAAGCCTGCAGGCTGCAGTCCTGCACTCAACCACTTACGCCACCAGAGCTCAGCAATTTCTTCTTTTAATAAAAAGAAAAGATGTCCAACCATTGCAGGAGATCCCATATGAAAAAGAACCAATGGTATTAAAGGAAGAGGTCCAAATTGCATGAAAGGCATTAGCAAGGAAAAAGCTCCAGAGTTGATGAAAACCAACTGAGATATTTGAACAAACAGATGCAATGCTGAAAGCACTTACTTGTCTATGCTAAGAAATTAAAAATCCAGATACCTGGTTGATTATCTGGAGGAGTTCCATGTTTATACCCATTCTGAAAAAAGGGCATCCAACAGAATGAAGAAATTATTGAGCAATACCATAAGTAGCACACACAAACAAACTGGCTGAAATAATTGAAAAATGTTTACAGAAGCACATTAACAGGGAACTGCCAGAAATCTGTTATATTCAGAAGAGGATGTGGAATGGCAGATATTTATTTCTGTCAGATGGATTTTGGATAAAAGCAGATCTTACTAGAATGATGTTTACCCATGTTTTATTAACTATTCAAACACATAGGATTCCAAAAAAGAACTACAAAGAGCATAGTACAGAAAGAACTTGGCCGTAGTCATCCACAGACCACAGGTACATGGTTAAACACATTTTGTTTTGAATAAACCCATGCATGTAATGGAACCACTGTAGCAATACTTTTTGAATTTCTCTTGTGCAGCATTGCAATCATTGGTAATATTTCTTTTGGATAATATTTTCTTGTTACTGATCTCCATCCTTTATTTCAAATATTCTGATTTTTAAAATTTTTGATTGTTTTTATTTTGGTGCACCATTCCTCAAAGTACTGCCATAACAGGTCGATATATGGAGTGGACAGAACATCTCTTATTCCAAAAATCCACTTAATATATTGTCCTACTATTCTGTTTTAAAATGTGTGCCTTATAAGCATTATATAAGGGGGTACCTCCCCCCAAATATGGGAAAAAGCTCCGCTGGGCAGAGTTTTCAATAGTAGGTATTCTTTCCTGCTAGGCTAGCATCAAGCAACTCAGTCTGAGTTAGTGCATCCAGTGTATCACCTCGGAAGGTTCTCTCTGGTCACAGTGAATTTTTTTAATAAAAGTACTTTATTTTATTTCTGAAATTTTATTTCCTGCTCCAGAAAAATGGCACAGAAACTATTGTGATGTTGAACACAGCTTACAAAAACAGCACTGTGCGAAAAACTCAAGTGTATGAGTGGTTTTCTTGTTTCAAAAAAGTTGAAATGTCGATTGATAACAAACCTTTTTCTGGATGTCCATCAGCTTCCCAAATGGACAAAAATGTGGTGTTGTGGGGGGTGGGGTGAGGCAAAGAATGCATGTACAGACCAATGACAGAACATTGAAGAGATGGGGAAATTATCAGGACTGTCAGAGCTACGTTTAGTGAATTTTAACAGACGATTTGGGAATGTTAAGAGTTACTGCGAAATTTGTGCCTTGGGTTCTGACTAATTGGGAAAAAGAGTGACAGCTGAAAACATGTTGTGCTTTGAAGAACAGCAACGAAGCGCCCCAGACTTTTTTTTACCCCACAAGGTCATTACTGGGTTCAAAATATGGTGCTATTCTTACAACCCCCAAAGCAAACATCAATCAAGCCACTGGAAGATGCCATAGTCACCCGGCCCCTTCCCAAAACTTGTCAAGTGAAATCAAAGGTCAAGACAATGTTCATGTGAGCAGGATAGTTCATTTGAAATTCATTCCGAAAAAATTGTGTAACAACTTGTGACCAAAAAAGGCCTAATTTGTGGCAACAATGCCCTCGCTCATGCAGCCATCTCAATGTGCCAGTTTTTGGCAAAAAGCAGCATGCCTTTCTTGCCCCACCTACCTTATTCACCTGACCTTGCTTCATGGGACTTCTTTTTGTTTCTGTAAATGAAGAGGAATATGAAATGACAGTGATTTGATGGCAGAGAAGAGGTGAAGAAAAAAAAAGAGAGGGAGGGTGGTGCTCTAAGCCATCCAAACAGATGAGTTTGAAAAATGTTTCCAAGAATGGAATCGCAGATTTGACAAATGTATTAATGATAATGGAGAGTGCTTTGAAGCTGATAAGGTTGTTTTATTTAAAAAATTAAACATATAGCATTGAAAAAATTCCTTTTGGAGGAATAACCTCTAATAAAATTGCATTTTTAAAAGCCAGGCAATTCTTTTTAGGTAATGAATTTAGCTAATGTATATTTATTTCTCATTAGTATTATGTTACACTTTAGCTCTACTATTTTGGTGTTTAATGTACTGAATTTTCCTTCTCCCTCTTTCTGCTTTTCATTGAATAGGCTGATGTTCTCCTATTTCTAATTTTTTTTTCCTGCGATAATTACTCATAAGACCCACATTTGTGCTTATCTGTCCTTATTAATACTGGGGGCACTATTTGGTGTATATTGTTCTGTTAGTCAGAAGGTCTGCCTTTCAAACCCTTCTTGTTCTCTGGAAAGAAGAAACTATCTGATGGATGGATGGGCATGTATGATAGATAGGTAGATAGATGATGATGATAGATAGAGATGCATGGATAGACAGACAAGTAGATAGACAGACTTTCAATAACAATAAATGAAAACCAAAGCAAATTCCTTGCCATCGAGTCAGTTCTGACTCACAATGACTCTTTGTAGCATTTCCAAAGCCATACATTTGTCTAATTTATATGTCCATTTACCTACTCACTAATCAACCCACTCATCTAGGTAGCTAGGTGGACAACACTATTGGGTAAGTGTTGGACTGCTGCCTGTAGGGGTGGCAGTTCCAACCCACCAGCCACTCGAGGAGAGAGATGAGTCTTTCTGTTCCCATAAAGATTTACTGTTTCAGGAACCCTCTACAGGAATTCCAGTGGCTTTGTGGTTAGGAGGCGCTGTGTGATCTTCAAGGTGGGTGGTTTGAAACCACCCGTCAATACTAGAAAGAAAGGTAGAGCTTTCTATTCTGATGAACAGTTACCGTTTGGAAACCAGAGGGGCATTTCTGCTTTGTCCTGGAGAGTCGCTATCAGTTGGGATCTACTTGATGACAGTGAATTTGGGTTTTGAAGTATGCCTCGGGTTAGCATCTTCCTCTTTCATCTTCTTCTTCCTCTGATCATGCTTATGTTTTCTGGCGTTTTATACCTTTTCATTATGGATATTTGTTCCTCAACTTTCTTTTTTATGGGAAAAATAAATCATATCAAAAAGTTGATCAATCTCAATTTCCATATCACCTGCAGTGTCTACAGGATATACAAGTCTTTCCTCTATTGTTTATGTTCTCCAAATATATCTTTATTGTGAGTCTTTGGTGAACTCTCTGGGTACTGTTTATCTAAGAATATTTTATTATACCCTCACAGAATTTATTTAACTCTGGGTTCAAAGTTCTTTTTCTCTAATACTTTTAAAATAGATAAGTCATTTTCTGTGAAGGTAACTGCGGAGCCCTGGTGGAGTGGAGATAATGTGCTAGGCTGCGATCCACAAGATCAGCAGTGGGAAGCCACTCGCGACTCTGCAGGAGGAAGATGAGGCTTTCTTTCCACTCCTGAAACAGTTATAGTCTCTGAAACTCTCAGGGGCTTCATGAGGCAGCATCAAGCTAACGACAGTGGATTTGGTTTTGTTTGTGAACATAAGCTAACAGTGCTTCCTTATTCCTTAGACCCGTGGTTCCCAACCTGTATGAAAGTGTCGTGGCATTGGGAAGGTGGAGAACCACTGACCTAGAACTTGGCAAAAAGTCTTCTCCCATTATGGTACTGCATACTGGGTTTTATAACACAAATTGTTATAAGGTTTTGTCACACAGGTTAGAATCCTCTTGTTGCTGAGCTGATTTTAACTCATTGTTGCTCTACAGGAAAAGTACACCTGTACCCTGGGCATTTCCAGCAGATTTCCACATTTTTGTCTGATGGAATGGTTAGGTAGGTTCAAACTACTGACCTTTTGCATAGCAGCTCAGTATCTTTTCTCTGCATTCCCAGGATTCCCATGAATCCTCACCAACATTCATTATATATTGCTAAGCTCTGACATTGCTAATGTAGTGATAACAATGACCTTATATTTAATATGTATCCTGTTACAGATACTTCATAAACACTAAAATTCTATCTTTACAACTGTACAACAACTTTAAAGGGAAGGTGTGTGCGTTTTATAATTCCATGAGTGGGCATTGACTGGATCCCAGGGAGTCTTGAGTGATGCTGCCTCTGCTGTGGATCTTTCCACAACAGCTGCTCTGACTTGGTGTCGATGCCCAATGTCCTATTTTATTTCAACTTCCAGAAAGGGGTGCACCTACAGACAACTTATCAAGGGCACAGATATGCCTAAAAGGTCAGCTTCTAACTCGTTTCACTAGCAATCCAAAATTCATATTGAACCTCTGCTGTCCTGAGAAATGAAAAAAGCTGGTGGGTTATTGCATTTCTTGATTTCCTGCTTAAAAATAATTAATTTCGACCATAGCTCTTCACTCAGTCCTCTTGCTAGAGCGATGACATAGTGAACTGGAGTGGGAGATGTGAGAAGGAATCGGTAAGAGGGCCCAGTTTTGCTGTTGTGGACAGCGCCCTTTCTCAACTTTTCTCCTTTACTGAATTTTTGCCTCAGAGAGGGGATGGGGTGATGTCTGGGCCTCTCTCTTGGTTGGGGCAGGGAGATTTTTGGGCAAATGATAACCAGGGACATCCCTCTTTCTCTTTACTTCCAAATAAATCAAAAAGACCAGTACAAGAGAAACAAAACATAATGGGTGAAAGTGGACAACATAGTCCAGATCTAGCTTTTTAGGGCATTCCCAGCTCTTTTCGAAGACTAGGACTCTTTGACCCTTCTCTTGATTCGTGAGTGAAGTGCTCTTTCATGAGACCCATAGTCTCCCAAGAACTGAAGAGTGCAGAACTTATTCCTGAAAGTACCAGTGACCGATGGGAATTCAATCAAAGACCCCACGCCATTGATTCATCTCCTCATGTACCAGGCTGCCCCTGTTCAACCCTCCTCAGGCTAGTTTCTCTGCACCCCCTACTTCCTTTAGGGAATTGGCTCTTACTGTGCCTGACCTTGGAGTCAGATGGAGACTTTTAGAAAAGTGCACCAACTTCATTAAGTGACCTCATGGCGTTTTATCCTGTGCTACCTGATCGCAGATAAGAAGTGCCTGTGTGGTTGGCATAAACCAGTAAGTGCTCAGCTATTGACTGAAAGTTTGGTCATTCAAATCTATGCAAAGGTGCCATGGAAGAAATGCCTAGCCATCTGAATGCTCCCTGCCTTGAACATTCTGTAGGACATAGTCCTATTTTTCTATAGCCAGAGTGTCTATAAACATCTACTCAATTGCATCTGGCTAGGACAGTTAGCTCATTTCATGTTTATATAACCCTTTATTTAAAGATACTTATGATTTCCTCCACTTTACAGACTCCATAACTGTGACCCATGAATTTGCATATATTCCCCAAGATATTTAACGTTTCCAACAGCTTAGAGTGGCGTTCAATCTCCTGTGTGACTCCTTGCAAACATTCTGGGGTCATGGAGTCCTGTGTTCACCCTTTCCAAGGCGGAGAACCCCTTTCCAGCCCTTGAGAACCATCAACAATTAAAACGATGATACACAGACATGGTGAGCCTCCCAGGAAGAACCGCCAGACCTTCTCGTGGAAGGGCTTGGATTCTGTTTGTGTTTCATCTGGTCTGCTTTGCAGAAATTAATGAGCTACTAGATCTGGACCTGGTGCATCTTGATAAAAGGGCTTATTTTTAGTGCCTTAGCATTTAAAAGGATCTGTTATAATTTCATGCTTAAATAACACTAAATAAGGGCCCATGTTTGTCTAGCATAATTGGAAGAAGCAAAGGAAAAGGGAAACGGTTACTTCCAAACAAATGGCATAAATGCATCTTGGGAGAAATTTGGAGATAGAGGAACCCTAAAATAAAACAAACACCAGAGGCTTAATTATCCATCTTGGAGAGCGTTTCCCGCAAGGCTAACGATGGCCTCCGAGAAGAGCACAGGGACCCCACTGCCAGACTGGAGATGTGTGGGGCGACAGTGAGGTTAGAAGTCCGGGCAGGGCTGCCTCTGTGCGGGAGTTCAACCATCCATCAAGACGTTTTCCTGTGTTGCCTGAGACCAGGGAAGAGGGGCGGGAGAGAGAAACTCTCCCTTCTCTGACTCTCTCAGGGATGATTTGTTGACTATCTCTCTGAGACCACCTAAGTTATAGTACCCAAAGGGGCAGGAAAGAGCAGTCTAAAAAGAAGAATGATAGGGAGAGAAGAGACTTTGGCGTGGCGCGTGGGGAAAAGACTGCTCTCCCAGAGCCTGGATTCCCGCAGGGTTCTCCAGTCTCTTGGCTGCGAGCCTTCCCGAGTCCTCCTCTGGCCTGGAGGCCTCCTCCCCGCCTCCTTCTGGAAGCCCCTCCCAGTCTTCCCCTCCCATGGCCACGCCCATCTTCACTCCCCACCTACACCCAGCAGCCCCTGGTGCCCATGGTGAATTTGAGCTCTTTGTACATTTGCATTTCTGCTGACTGCAAGGATCAGTTTAATTTCATGGGTGTCATTTCCTTCAAGAAATCTCTCTCTGAGCAGCGGCCCGTCGAATCCCCGATAAAACATATTTTCCTACGGTAATGATTTTATGGGCCCATAAGTCATGAATTTATTATGATACCAGCCCCTGCTGCTGATTGCTGTAAAATGCAAAGTAATTAACAGCGAGCGGTAGCAGTTATTCCCACCTGGTAACGTGTTCCTTCGTTCGCTGATGGGTTTGATTAAAGTAATGACTAAAGAGTGAAGCCTGGGTGTAAAATATTAGCATGATTAATGCTGTATCCTAAATAAGAAACAAAACTAACGGGCACGGTCTGAGGAATTAAAAAAAAAAACATAAACAAAAACACCACCATTCCTCCTCTCTCCGGCCCCCAGTCCCTCCCTTCAGCAATTGTTCCAGCTCATTTAGAGTGTGTCTACCTTCCCATTAAATAATGTATGGATCGCATGGCCAGGGGCGGACCGCTGGAGCACATCGCCTGGTTTCCGCCGCATCTGAAGTGCTGGGGCTGTGGCTCTCTCTGGCCTCCGGGCTGTGACAAGGCGCCCTGGTGGTGTAATGGGTTGGCTACTCACTAGGCTGCCAACCTCAAAGTCAGCAGCTGTAAACCCCTAGCTGCTCTGGGGAAGAAAGATAAGGCTTTCCAGCCCTCTAATGCTTTTCAGACTGGCAGTCGGAATCCACTCCCTGGCATTAAGTTTGCGTTAGTCTTGGACGCGAGGTCTTGGTTTCGGCCTTGGTGTTGGGATGGTGGTATGCGTCGGGCTACAGCGTGTTGGGGCCCTTCTAGTGGCATCCCCGTCACAGGCATCCCAAGGGATGGTAGACACATAGGGCACTCTTGGCTGTCATCTTCATGGAAACAAATCACCAAGTCTCTCTCCCACGGAACCTCTCAAGCTAAAACAAACCACACTTGCTGCCACCAGAGCCTTCTGACTCATAGCACCCAATAGCCTTGTGGGTTTCTGAGGGTGTAAAACTTTGGGGCGCAAAAAGCCTCCCCCAGAGAGCCTTGTGGTTAGCAGGCCACCACCTAACTCCATGTCCCACAAGGTGACCAGGCGTCCTGATTTTAAACAATTTGTCTGCGTCCCGTGGTGTTTTAAAATTAAAATAAATATATTACAACACTATTTTTGCATTCTATGAAGTTTGTTTTGTTGCTCCATAGAGACCAAATTTTTAATCAAGAAAACTCCCCTTCCTCGTGTCAATGGTGTCCTGCTTAAAATCTGGTCACTTTACTAGAGTGCCTTTGCAGAGCTACTGAGTAGGTTCAGACCATCAACAATTGGTTTAACAACTGAGCACTTCCCTGTGTCCCCAAGGTTCCTTGAGTCCAGGTAGCTGCCAAAGAGTCTGTTCTCTCCTCTGGCCTAGAGTTTTCTTAGCACCACCGTAGGTATGCTTAATGGTTCTGATTTGGGTTGCTAACTGCAAGGTCAGTAGTTTGAAACTACCCGAAGCTCCTCAGAAGAACGAGCACTCATTTTACCTCCATCAACCCACAAGGGCAGTTGTACTCTACTCTGTAGGGCTGCAAGAATCCAAAAGGCTCCGTGGCAGTGAGACTTTCGGTGTCCAAGAAATGGACATTGACCAGAATGCCCCTTCTTGACCAGCAGAGCGAGGAGAAGCTGTGAAGTCAGGGAAAGAGCTCCTGGGGCTTCCTTATCAGAAGGAGATCGTTAAAGTCGATGAAACTGAATTCCACCTTTCACAGCCATAAGACAAATTGGCTGTATTGGAGCTATAAGAGCACTGGTGGCGGTTAGGCGTTGGGTTGCTAACCTCAAGGTCAACAGATCAAAACCACTAACTCCTCTGTGGGAGAGAGACAAGTCTTCCTATTTTTGCAAAGAATTACAGTCTCAAAAACACACCGGGGCAGTTCTACCATGTCCTGTACGGTCTCTATAAATCAGAAGTGATTTGATGGCAGTGAGTTTGCTTTGGGTGTTTATTGAAGCCGGACTCCAAAGTCAAATAACTTAATACAAGTGCCTTGAGTGATGCTCAACCAGTTTATTGTCATTGATCCTATTGCTATTGAAGTCCAGGTTTACTTGACTGTGGGTTTTAGACAGTTCTGCATTTCCTACTCTCAAAACTCTGATACCACACTACTCCCAGAGTGCTAAGACATTATAACCCAGCATGGCTCAGATGGCCAATTAGCTTTGGCAGGGAGAGAATGGCAGGGATCTTCAGTGGCTTGAGGATGCAGTTTGCCATGGAAGGGCATGATCAGGTGAACAAGGGTCACCTTTGTCTTTCTCCAAACCAATAAAAGCACCATATTTGCCTTTGCGTCAATTCTGACTCACAGTAACAATACTGAACACAGCAGAACTCTCTAAAGGGAGGTTCTAACCTTCCTAAAGCTGTGGCCCTTAATCCAGTTCCCCATAGTGTGGCAACCCCCAACCATAAGATTATTTTCATTGCTACTTCATAACTGCAATTTTGCTACTGTTATGGATTGGGCAACACCTGTGAAAGGGTTGTTCAACCTCCAAAGGGGTTTTGACCCACAGGTTGAAACTGCTGCTCTAAAGAGTTTCCAAGGGGGGCTGAACCCCAATGGTGTAAGTGGTTGAGTGCGGGACTGCGGCCCACTGGCTTGGCGGTTCAAATCCAGTGGCTGCACTCAGGAGCAGTGCTAGGTAGCTCCCACGACCGCCAGCGGGCAGTGATGCCCCCCCCCCAAAAAAAAATAAGAGTTTCCAAAGCTGTAAATCTTTACAGGATGAAGCACCATTATCTTTCTCGCATGGATAAGTTGGAAGGTTTGAACCACTGACTCTGTGGTTAGCAGCCTAGTGCTAACCCAGGATGCCACTAGAACTCCTTTGCCTTCCTCCAGAAGCCAAACTCACTGTGGGTGAGCTAATTCTGACTCACGGCAACAGGGCAGAACTATCCCTGGATTTGCAAGACCCCAACTCTTCATCTGAGTAGAACGTTTCATCTTTCTTCTGTGCGGCAACTGTGGTTTCAAACCACTAACCTTGCAGTTAAGAGTTTAAATCATAACCAACCACTAAGTCACCAGGGCTCCTGCCCCCTCCAGTGACCCTCAAATGAAATACTCTTTTACCTCTGTGAGTGTGGAGAGGGTAAGATAGAGGAAAGTCATAGTCAGCCTGTGTACAATAAGGTAACTCTTAATGATTGACCCTGGAAAGATACAGGAAGACCTGCCTAGAGGATTGTGCAGCCATGGGTGGGGGTGGTGGAAGGATCCTGGAGCTAGAGGAAGAAGAGTCCATTTCATCATTTCATTGTTGGACACATGCTATATGCCAGAATTACACGGGGGGTAATTCTTGCCATCAAGAAATCCCCAGTCTAGAAAATTGACTACAGGGTAGCAAATCTGTTTGGCCAGGGCCAGGCCTGAGAAGAGAGCTGGGTAAGTTGAGAGAGGGGTGAGGTTCTTGGTCTCCATGAATTTGAGGAGCTGTGTGGGAAGAGCATCATCATCTCTAAGGGGCTGGAGAGCAAGGGCCATTGTTCCTGCATGGCTCGTGAATTTGGAAGGTGAGTGAGCATTCCCTACAGGTGGGATTGGCTTCAGTGTCCTAGTCACAGCTTGGAATCCATGGAGAGCTCGTGCCCATTTTGACTCCGAGGTTGTAGAGTTGAACTGTATGTCATTGACTTTTCGGAGTCATTTTGGAACCACCCGTGTCTTCCGTGGCTCTGTGGACGGGTCTGAACCACAAACCTTTAGGCTAACACTTAATCCTGAACCATACGGTCAATTTGCCCCTGCCCTTGCTTCAGGGCAGCCCTCATGGCAGCGGGGTTATGCATTGGGCTGTGAACCTCAAGGCCAGCATCCAGAAATCACCAGCTGTTCTGAGGGTGAAAACAAGCCTCTTTCTTCTGAGTGACAGTCTCAGAAACCCTTCAAGGCACCCTCTGCCTCCCGCCCCGGTCCGGTCCGGAGGGCTGCTCTGAGCCAGCAGTGAGTTGCATCTCCGTCACAACAAGACCCCTGGAGAGGAGGAGGGGAGAGGCAGGCATGCATGTGCCCATTGTAAAGATTCAGGGGCTTAATTCTGGAGAACAGAAAATGACACATTCAATGTCCACAATACGGGGTGGAAAGAAAGCTATTAAACAGCTAGCTTAAAGGATTGCTTCACATACCAAGTTTCAGAAAGCCAGCCTGCTACGCCAGTAGGCACACGTGGCTGAGCCTGGACTAGCGGCAAAGGGGAGTCTATAACTCTGCTGCCAATCCCTAGGATTCAGTTCCGCCCCCCGGGGAGAGCACCCAGCAGAGACCCCTAAGGTGCTGCCTCTGTAGCAGAAGGTGTCTTCTGTCTGCTCCCAATTGGAAGTCACTCAGTTATTTTCCTAATAAAGGATGAAGCTGAAACGAGGTCGGCTTGTGGGTCAGGTGAGAGGAAATAGATCCATAAAAACACACTTTATTCTCCTCTTTCCCTCCCTTCTTAATAACATAGAAAAGAAACCCTGGCTGCATGATTTCTCTGAGAAAAAAAACCCAACAACATAAACAATAAATGCGTGACTGCCCACCTCTGTGGCCCAAGGGTTTGCTCCTTCTCACAGAGCTGGACGGTAGGAAAGTTATTGGGATCGGGGTGCTGGCACTGGGAAGATTAACGAGAAGCCCTACCTCTCCCCAACTCTGAGCAGGTCAGAAAATGATTGCGTTGAGCGTGAAGGATTTATGCCTGCCGTGAGTCAGTCAGAGTGTCGGGGTAAATCAAGGCTGACGTTTTTAGCATCGGGAGCAAAAAAAAGCAATTGCATTTTATGTCTACATTTTGCTCGGCTAATCAAGGTGCGGAAGAGACAGTCGTCGGCCTGGGGAAACTCTGCTACTTTTTATTATTTAGGTAGAGTTTGGTTTTCCCCATAGAAGCGTCAAGCCAGTGTATAAAGGCTTCTGCTTCAAGTAAGAAAGAAAGGTAAACGCGTCCCCTGTCTGCTTTGATTTGGAGGAGAGTTAGTACAATGTAGAGATGGCTGAGGAAGAGGGTCTGGAGAGGTGCTGGGCCTGGAGGTCACCAGGGTAGTCTGAGGGTCAGTTTGGAGCAAGGGGTTGGGTGGTCCTCTCTGTAAAGGAGTCCTCCTCTCCAACAGGGATGGTATGTGTGTTAGTCCGAGTAGATTAGAGAAACAAACTCATAAACACGCATATGGATATAAAGGAAAGGTTTATATACAAGAGGAATGGAACATTGAGAAAGCATCCCACCCCAGTCCAGTCCAAGGTCACAAGTTCGATATTAGCCCATATATCCAATACCTATCTATGAAGTCTCCTTCAAAGCACGTGCAATGACACCAGGATAATCACAGGTCAGTGGGTGCAGAGTCTTGTGTGTCCAGTGGCAGTAGAAGCAGTAGCAGCATCTCATCGCTGGCAGGGGTCTCTCTGTGGTCTCCCAAGGCCCTCAGCACTGACAGGAGTCTCTGCATGGCTTCTTCAGCCCCAGAGGTTTTGTTCCATCAGGGCAAGCCTGTGTGGCCTCTCCACCGGCTCCTCCAGTCTCCAGGAATCAGGATCGATCAGCATGCTGTCATCTCATCTTGTCAGTAGTTCATCTCTCAGAGACTGAGTGAAGTCTCTCTACTCCAATTGGGAAATACAGTGAGACTTCCCAGAATTCTCAGGAGAAAGCCATGCCCACACAGAGGCCTCATTGGCTATCTCCAGATTGACAGGCTAGACTCCACCCCTACACTTCAAATCATGAAATTGACATGAGTACATGACCATCACAGTATGTAACAGGATTATGAGGGCAGTGATGCTCAACCTTCCTAGTGCTGCGGCTCTTTATTACAGTTCCTCATGTTGTGGTGCCATCCAACCATAAAATTATTTTTGTTGCTACTTCATAACTGTAATTTTGCTAGTGTTATGAATTGGGCAACACCTGTGAAGAGTTGTTCAAATCCCAGGTTGAGAACTGCTGTCTTAGTTGAAAATCAGAGTCTCATTTTATCTGCATGTTTGAACTAGCTTTTGACTAAATTGGGAGACTACTAATTGACTACTTATCAGTTCTTTAACTGAGTTAACCAGCTAAATACTAAGTAGATCCTTTAAAACTATTGATCCCATTGGTGTATATTGACAGGCTATAAGATCAAGTCACAGTTACTGTGGGCAAGGGGAAAGAAAAATGAGCAAATTGACCAGCAATATTTCTTTTGGGTTCTTCATTTCCAAGATTAATTATTGGTTTATCTAAGTGCGTTGCCTGGTAAATGCGAATGCATTTGGTTTTCAAAAGGTCCTCTATGTTGCACAAGAGACTAGATTAAGCAAGCATACTTTCATGTGTTGGCCAGTAATATCAATGGCTGATTTGTCTTTTAGGAGAAGGGTTTTCCAAGCCAAATGTTTATAGGACTTTATGTGAAACATGTCATTAAATTTCCACTGCCCAGTAATTATTCATTTTCTCTGTTTTATCAGTAGGAAAACTGAGACTTGAGTGTTAGTTATGTACCTAAGGTTATACAGCCAGCTCTGGCCAGTGTTATTTGAACCCAGGTAGTCCTAGCACATGCTGCTTCAGATGTGAAAGCAGAAATGGTGTTATTTTAATAATCAAGGAATAAGAGGATAAAGAAATTCATGCTCAACAAATTTTCCTTTTGATGATCTAAAGAAAAGTTGGGAATCATCCACAAGTTCTGAAAGTATTTACTTAGGATCATCCAATCAGTGGCTGCTGCATTGATTCCAATTCCTGGGATACCTGGTGCGTCAGAATAGAAATTCTCCCATGACCATCAGTTCATGGTTTTTCAGAAATAGATCACCAGTCTTACTCCTGAGGTGGCTTTCCAGTAGACTCAAACCTCCAGTCTTCTGGTTAGTAGTCAAGAATATGAACCACTCAGGAACTCCTCTAAGGTCCCCACTAGTCTCAAGGGGCCCTGAGGTTCAGAACAGGGAAGCCTTGATTATCAACCATGCCAGGAGGGTAAGGAAAGGGTAGGGGGAGAAAAGGGGAACAAATCACAATGATCTCCCTATAACCTTCTCCCAGGAGGATGAACAACAGGAAGGAGGGTGAAGGGAGACATCTGTGAGTATAAGGCATGAAAAAAAATAGTTTATAAATTATTAAGGGTTCATGAGGGAGGGAGGGGCAAAATGAGGAGCTGATACCAAGGGCTCAGGTAGAAAGAAAATGTTTTGAGAATGACGATGGCAACAAATGTACAAATGTGCTTGACAAAATGGATGGATGGATGGATTGTGATAAGAGTTGTATGAATCCTCAATAAAGTGGTTAAGAAATCTCAGCCATTAATTTCTTCTTCTTCTTTATTCTTTAAAACTCAATATCTGTTTATAGAAAAAGAGTGTTTAAGAATGAGCAATGAAGCTTTCAGAATCAGATGTCACAAAGCAATACCCCAAACCCACCACCATTGAGTACAACTGTCTCTTTGAGTTTACAAAACTTTAAATCTTATTAGGAGCAGACATCTGTATCTTAATCCTTGGCTTTGAACCACTGAACTTGCAGTTAGCAGCTCAGTTAATAGCCTACAAAGCGATTATATGAATGCAAACCCACACAAGAAAGATGACAAAGCACTAACCATTGGAACACTACTGTCACGCCAAGACCATGTCCTGGGAGTCCAGTGAGTGAAAGTGGCCACAACCAAGGGCTTCCTCTGGAATTCTTACCCAGAGGTGCCTGTGCAGCATCTACTGGGGAAATCTGCTGAGCACAGTTCTATCTTGCACATATGAGATCGTTGTGAGTTAGCGTCAACTGGTTCAGGGCCCCTAAAGTTATTGCTTCAAAGCATATTTAAAAAAAAAAAAGCTGAGCCAGAAGTAATTCCTGATAACAAGGTATCAGAAGGTAACTCAAACATGAAGTTGGTGGAATTATATTAACTCAGAGAGGTAAGGTGTAATACTACTACTGATTATAGATCATGATGAAGAAAGGAAATGAAATATTCCTTAATAAAGAATTTCACTGAGAAAAAAGTGTATTAAGAATAAGGAATCTCAGAAGGAAAAATAATACAGAGGATTTGTGGTGATCAAAAGCTTTGGAGACCCTTATAAATTTTATTTTGTGCTCTTTGTTTCCCGAAGCTCAATTATTTGCTGGACATGCTAGCAAAATATCTTTCAAATTCTCAGAAGATAATTTGTGTAAGGTGTCATACAAATACTAGTTTTTGTTAGTAGTAGTAATAGTAATAGATATGTCAATGATCTCACTGTCGAGTATGCAACTTCAGGTAACAATTGTCAAAGAAGTTTCATTTTAAACTTCTAATTTCCAGGGATTAAATCTGCCTTTATCGTCACCAAAGAGTGCCATAGCATGGTTGCTCCCAAGAAGGCTGTGTCGTTTTTGTTCACTCATAGCATGGGCAGTGTGACTGACTATGTGCGTTCTTTATGACTTATTATGCCAACCTGGCTGATAAACACATGTGGGATCAATTGAAGTGCAGAGAGAAAAATGACTGGGTAAACCTCACCTTTCCATTTCTCAGGTCTCTTGCTTTGTGGTGGTCAGACCAGAGTGCAGCTGCCTTAGCCTATTCCCTGCTTCCGCTGACAAAGTTCACTTCCTGCGAGAAGCCACACGAACCTCCTCTGATGTAGCCCTGGGTGCTGGAGCAGCCGCGTGGAGACCCCTGCCGCCGCTGAGATGCTTACACATTCACTGATTTGGCTTTCCTCCTGCAGTCGTTGCCATTGTGAGGGTTTTGTGAGATGGAGGAGGACTTTGTGGATTGATGTCAGGCATCTGGGTTAATGTTGGACTGGTGGGCTTGGGCAGCACTGAGTTGGGATGCTTTCTTGATGTGCAATTACCCTTTATCTAAAACGCCCTCTTATACACATGAGTTTCCATGGATTTGTTTCTCTAAAATACCCAGACTAACACAACATGTATGTGTCACAGTGTGAGCGCATGAGCAGCAGTTCTTGCCCACCCCGTGGTTTTGTGGATGTCACATTGCTCGCACCACCCCCTGCAATATTACAGCTGCACCTGACAAAACTCTTTGTTCACAAAACTTGTTTGAAAGGGTGATGAAGTAGCTGGGTTGTGATGTGGGGTTTTCTTCCCCTATTTTGCCATTAATTAGACAAACGTCACCACCAAATCCTCTCTTGTCTCTGCGGAGGCAGAAGGTTCTGTTAGAAGCGAGGTTGGGAAATCTGGCTGTCATTGTCTTGGGCCTGTGCCGACACCTACGAGGTGGTTTGAAAGTCACAGAGAGGTTGTGGAATGAGGCCATCCCCTGCTTCCAACATATGCACCTAATTCTAAAATGAAAAGGGTTTGATGTGTTCCCGCACTTATAACCAGTTGTTTCGATGCCCTTTGTAGGCAATCTGAGTAACACTATTAATTGGGCAGAGATTAGCACATAATCAAATCACATCTGCTTGGAAACAACAACAACAACAACAACAGAGCCCTCATTATTAAAAGAGCATGAAGTGTAAATTGATCCATAGCAAACTACCTCTATACTCCCGATTACAAGACACAGAGAGATCAAGCAGCATCAGATCAGTACCTGCTCTGATCTTGATTTGGTATCAATCACTTTCTAGTCTGCCTCTGAACTCCTTTACCTTGTTTCAGCAAAAGAGCTGTTGGCGTCCTCTCCGAGGTACATAAAGTCTCCTCGCGCTCCTTGTCCTCTTCTGTCTGTCTTCCTGCTGCTGCTGCTTCGCTCTGGATCCGATTCTTTGTCCACCCACACTTCACCGACCAAAAGCAAATTGTGAGGTTGCTGAGAGGCCCCAATTCAATCTCAGGGACCCCAATTTTACCCTGTGCCTCTGTAATGCTTCTCTGTTTTCCTTCTGCAATTGAAAACATTTTTCTTCTTCATTGTCACGAGTATAGGTGACAGGAGTCGCTGGTAGGGCAAATAGTTACCCCCTCTCCGCCCCCCGCCATCTAGTCCATTCCCACCAGAGCAGCGCTGTAGGATTTTTGAGGTTAAAATTCCTTAGGGGCATCTGGATGTATGCCTGATTGGGGGTAATGGTTACATGCTGGGCTGTTAACTGCAAGGTCAGCAGTTTAAAGCCACCAGCCACTTGGAGGGAACAAGATGAGGCTTTCGACAGCCATAAAAATTTACACTATTGGAACGGCCCCATGCGAAGGGACAATTTTCCCCTGTCCTATGGTGTGGCAATTGTTAGGAGAGCCAGAATAGGGACTCAAAGGGGGTTGTCTTCATATAGGGCCATAATGTAGGAGTTGGAAAGAAATCAGGAATCCATCAGACACCTCTGAGCAGATTCAAACTGATCATGTGCAGCCACAAGGCTCCCTACACCCTTGTGGGAGGTCCACCTGGGCACAGAGAGTAGATGCAGCCACAAGACATCACACAGGTGGATCCAGACTTGAGATCAGGCAGTAAGATCAGCCAGTAACCTCAACCACATCTCCCCACCCACTGAGGGCAGGGCATAAAAGCATTCTGCAGGCCAGTTTTCCCTTGCTTTCAGGACTGCTTGGCAGACAGAGGGTGGGAGTTTCACCCATGTGTGGGTGCATTCATGCCACTTGGGTTCTGGTGCCCTGCGCTCCCATGGAAGCCACTCTCTTGGCCCCCTGGAATTTCATGGTGCCGAAAATGTGGGTTTGGGGCTCCCGTTCTTGTTTTCTTTCCATGAGGTTTTTCACGCCCAGTTGTGAAACTACACATGGCTGGCATGCGGCTTCCACTCTGCCTGTTATGCTGAACAGAAATAGCATACACCTTTTGAGACTATCATACCTGAAGCCTTCCCTTTCCTTCATAAAAACTCACTTGGATTACCAAAGTGCTTCTGTTGCGTGAATTCTTTCAGTGCTGCAAAGTAGGAACTGAGGTCCTGCAAACACTTAATGGCAGCAAGTGGTTGAGTCGTTGCATTCTTATGAGAGTAAGTGCTAAAGTCTCTCCCTGGATGCTGCTGGTGCCTTTAACACAAACAACTCTATGTTTGACTATTGGTTGAGAGGTCAGCGGCTTAAACTCACCCAGAAGCTCTTTGGAAAAGAGGCCTCACAATCGGTTTTCAATAGGTCACAGCTTTCAAAACCCTCCTCTGAACACATGGAGGGGCCAAGATGGAAATGGACTCATGGCTGTTAACAAGACCAACATAGGGAAAGTCCTTGTTTTTTATATTATCACTAAATGATGGTGAATCTTGCCAAGCTTTTCAATACGAAAATTCACAGAATCCTTAGGGTTCTTTGGACTATTTCTATTTTTCTTTAATTAGATATTTTTAAAGTACTTCTTACATATTTTCTAAATACACAGACAATTATATGAACTGCAATTTCTAAATTTTGTTTTTGATTTTTTGGTTGAATAGGTCATGTGACAATTGTTCTTGCCTAAAAATGTTAGGTAAGACAGGCTATCCCCATACACTAGCTGGAATACACAGAAATCAAATTAACTATATGTGTTGGAAGAGACAATGGAGAAGCTCATTACCAGTAGTTAAAGCCAGACTAGGCACTATGGAACAGACCATCAATTCTTCATATGTAAGTTCAAGTTGGAATTGAAAAAAATTAAAACAAGTCCATAAGAGCCAAGAGATGACCCTTGATTCTGTCCTACCTGAATTGCTGAAGACCAATATTTGCAGGACGGCCTTGACAGGAACATCCAAACCATCATATTGAATTCATGAGAGAGTGTGGAACTAGGGATATCGTTGCTGATGTCAAATGAATGTTGACTAAAACCAGAGACTGTGGGACTAGGGATATCATTGCTGATTGCTGATGTCAGATGGATGCTGACTGAAACCAGCAAATCTCAGAAATATGTTTACTTGTGTTTTATTGACTGGACCAATGTATTCAGCTGTGTGGGTCATAACAAACCATGGATTGAGAAGGATGGGAATTACAGAACACCTCATTATGCTCCTGTGAACTTGTACATGGATCGAGAAGCAGTTGTGCAAAATAGAACCAGGAACTACTGCATGGTTTAAGTTCACAAAAGATGTGCGGCGCAGTTATATCTTCTCACCATGCTTACTCCAGCTGCATGTTGAGCAAATAATCAGAGAAGCTGGATTATATGAAGAATGATATGGTATCAGGATTGCAGGAAGGTTTATTAACAAATTATGATATGCAAATGACACACCTTGCTTTCTGAAATCAAGGAGCACTTAAAGCACTTGCTGATGAAGATCAAGGATTGCGGTCATCAGTATGGATTCTTATACAACGTACAGAAGACCAAAATCTTCCTGACCGGGCCAATACACAACATCATGACTGATGGAAAAAAGGTTGAAATTATGAAGGATTTTGTCTTGTTTGGATCACAATTGTTATTTATTGAGGCAGCAGTCAAGAGGTCAAAAAACATGTTGCATTATGTAAATCTGTGGTCCAAGATCTTTTTAAGTCCTGAAAACTAATGATGTTATTTTGAGGATTAACATGCATCTTACTCAAGCAATGGCATTTTCAATTGTCTCAAATACATATGAAAGCTGAACATTGAATAAAAAATATCGAAGAACTGATGTATTTGAATTGTGGTACTGGCAAAGAATATTGAAAATACTATGGATTGCTAAAAGGACAAATACATAGACATAAGGATGGTGAGACTTTGTCTCATATACTTTGGATATGTTGTCAGGGGACACCAATCCCGAGAGAAGGAGGTCATTTTTAGTCAAGTAGAAGGGCAGCAAAAAGAGGCAGGTCCTCAACAAGATGAGTGGGCATATTTTTTGCAACCATGGCCTCAAGCAGAGGAGCAGTTGTGAGGATGGTGCAGGATGGTCAGTGTTGTGCTCTGTGGTGCAACAAGTCTCTATGGATTAGAACCGACTTGATGGTACCTAGAAAAAACAACGTGACATCATCCCCTTGTCTCCACCCCAAACAATAGAGGTAACAGACTAGTTCCATTTTGACAATAACAGTGACATTACGGAAATGGCCCCACATCCAACCATAAGTGTTCCTGAAAGCTGCCTTCCATCCCTGAATGTGAGTTGGGTCCTACTGGTCTCTTCCCACCATGTAAAGCAGAGAAGGGGACCATTTTTTTCTACCCAGGGTCATTTGGATTTATAACATCAGGCATGGGCCATAGTGGCCAAAGAATGAACTCATCCTGGATGTGATGACGAAGGAGCCCTGGTGGCATAATGGTTACAAGTTGGGTGGCAATCCACAAGATCAATTTGAAACCACCAGTTGCTTCATGGGCGAAAGATTAGGATTTATAGTGCTGTAAAGAGTTAGTCTCAGAACCTCACAGGGGAAGTTCTACTTAGTCCCATAGGGCCATTCTGTAGAGGCACTGACTTGATGGCAATGAAATTTCCACCCCCCCCCCCAATATAATGACTAGGACAGCCTCTCTTTGGTGAGGCATGATGTTAGCTGGTATTGATTAGCTGGTATTGATGATTTGGGGGAGAATGGGTTCTGTGGCCTGCAGACTGGCTTCCTCATCAGGATCTACTTCTTGTCCCTAGCCTCATAAAGGAGCAGGCTGTGCCTCTTGCCCCTGAAGACCCTCTTTCCTATCATTTTTGTCTCCTTTTCTCCCTCGTCAAAGGCTCATTGGGTCTCTGATTCCTTTTACATAGACTGGCCCTCTCCCGCAAGATATGTTTTCACCATTTGTCAAAGAATTTGCCTAAGACTTTAGAAAATGTGTGACCTTGTTCCTCTGATCTCTCCCTATTCCTCCTACTGAGTGGACAAGAGGTGAAGATGGCAGTGTGGACTAGTTTCTTATCAAGAAGACAGAGACAACCCTTACTCGATCTGGCTTGGAGCTTGGTGAGGAGATGGCTTGATTTAGACGTGGCCTTCTTCAGATTTGTAGAGCAGGAACATCCATAATAAGGTGACGCTGGAAGGACTGCAGTCTCACTTCACAGTCGGGCAGAGTTGAGAGGTTTAGGCTTTAAAGTTTGACATGAGTTCAAGTCCTGACTCCTCAATTTATTTGCTGTGTGACTCAGGAGTCTCAGTTTCCTAACCTATAAAATGGAAATGATATTAACTGTTATTAATAAGTGAACTATATTTAAAGCAGCTAGCAGTGCACATAGTAGGTCCAAGGATATCATGTGATAATATATTGATACTTTAGGCAAGAGAGAGAAGGGATTATTCTTAGTTTTCATAAAACAGCATAATCAGATCTCAAATTAATTTTGAAGATTGATGAAAATAAATGCATGAACTTAAAATATCCATAAATGACGTTCCTAATGAATCTCTAGCCTTTACTTTAAGCTGAGCCCTGCACTTGCTGTGGGCAGTTGATGCCCAGGGGACCTTGCCTCTTAGGTGGCAGTGAGGCAGGATCTATGGAGGTGTCCCAGATTAGATTTACAGCCTTCAGGCATTGCCTCTGGTAGAAAAGAGACACTACTAAAATCTTTAGAAGCTAGGAGAAGGGAAAAGAAAGGAAGTTTCTCGAAAAAGCTGAGAGTCAGAAAGAGACTTAAAAGAACACAAGAAGAGTCACTGCATAAAAAAAAATCAGATGATATGCTGAATCAGAATCTACATTTTTTGGTCATGTTCTTAATTTTCCTTTTTCTTTTTTAAGTTTTATTTTTATGGATCTATAATTAGCATATCATAAAATTCCATGGCTCAGTCATGTCAAAGATTGTACCTTGTCATTGTCACTTTCAATTTGTAGCATTTCTCCCCTCTTGATCTTCAGTTCCCCTTCTCCCTCTTTCTCTATGTCCCCATCTGTGTTAGTCTGGGAGACTAGAGAAACAAATTCATAGATGCGCATAGGTGTATAAGAAAGAGCTTTATATACAAGATCAATTGAACCTTAAGTAAACATCCCAGTGCAGTCCTGATCAAGTCCATAGGTATGATATTAGCCCATATCTCCAATGTCAATCTATAAAATCCTCTTCAGACTCATGAAACACATGCAATGATGCCTGTCAAATGCAGGAAGCTCACAGGCCAGTGGGTCGGAAGCCTTGTGGATCCAGTGCTGTTGTGAGTATCTCAGCACTGGCTAGGGTCTCTATGTGTTTCCTTGACTCAGAAACTCTGACTGCCTGAGTGTTTCAGGGGGCTTCATGTGGCTTCTCCTCAGAAATGTCTCACAGGGAGTCAGCCTTGTCAGTAGAGAGTCTCAAAGAGAGTGAGCAGAGAGAGAGAGAGAGTCTCCTGCCAAGAAAGAAAATACAGGAGTTCCCATAATCCTCAGGAGGCTATACCCACACAGAGGCCTTATTGGCTGTAACCTGATTGAAAGGCTAGAGTCCACCCTTTCACTCTTAATCCTCAAATTAACACCAGATTATGTAATTACCACGCCATCCATCTGTTATTATCTCCATATCTCTATCAATAGTTACTAGACATGTAACTATAGAAAACTAGGGCAGGCACTAAGCAAGGATCCATCAACAATGGCTATTCAAAACTAATAGCGGTCTTAGCATGGTCTTCAGGTGGTTCTTAATGTCTATATTCTATATGTTTCTATAAGACTTTTTTGGAGATCTTGTTAAATGTAGATTCTGATTTAATATATTTGAGGCAGAAATGCAAATTATTAGTAGGGGTGGAATTGAAATGAACTGGATTGAAGACCTGATGTAAATTTCCGAAGCTTACCAGATGGCAAACCAGATGGTTGGCTGTTCAAATCAACCAGGTGCTCTGAAAGAGAAAGATGAAGCTTTCTGCTATTGTAAATATGTATAGCCCCAGAAACACAAATAAGAAGTTCTAATCTTGCCTATAGGGTAACTATGGATCAGAATCTACCTGATGACTGTAAGAGCTTAGCAGGATGAAAACATATCTGGACCTGTTGGCATTTTGTTCAAAAGCAATCAGGTAATAGGAATGCATGAGAATTTTACCCATCAATCACATCAATCAGAGAAATATAAGATGTGTGTGTATGCTGTCCTGTCTTTGCATCCCCATGGCTGGCTACAGATTGAACTGTTGTGATCCATACTGTTTCCCTTGAGTAATTATCAGAGTATATAACCAGGTCCTTATTCCTATATCAAAGAATAATTTCTCCAAATATGTCTTGGAATCTGTATTAGGCTGGGTTGACTGGAGAAACAACTCCAGTGACACTTATATATGTGCAGGAGAGAGCTTTATAACAAAAAATAATTAAATATAAAGGAAGTGATATACCCCAGACTAACACAAGTCCAACACTAGTCCAGTTTCATGCAGCCACATGCAATGATGCAGAATGCAAGAAGATCACAGACTGGTAGATACAGGGTCAAGTAGACCCATGGTTAGTAGAAACATGGCAGTTCTCAGGGTGGTCAGCAAGCATGAAGGTAGAGGGAAAGAGAAAAATGGAGATAGACAGGCTCCTCCTTAGAAGAAGGTCATATCCCCAAGGAGGCCCCACCAGGCTGTGACTGGATTTGTAGGTTGAATTCCACTCCTATGCATTCCTACATCTTCAAGTAGATAGATGTAAAATCATCTAACTATCACAGAATACATTCTTTTTTACCTTCACAGGGTCTTCAACTTTCTCCTCTTTACATCACCATCAATCCCTCCCTTTCTCACTCTATCATTCACAAGCTGTTTACACAGATTTTTGTTTTCCAACTTAAAATCATAACAAACATCATATCCTCTTTAGACCTCTGATTCTACTCGGGCCAATGTCCCGATTCTCTGTTCTCCTCCCAAGATCAAGCTTCTAAAAGTGGTCCATTGATGGTATTTCAATTTCTTCAACTCTTCCAGCCATCCCTCATTCTCCAACTTTGTTCTGATGGTGACTCCAGATCACTGAAAACTTTTATCTTAAGTTATCAGTGTTATACAGGGTTTTCTAAACAAACAAAACCAGGACACTAGTAATTTTATGTATATTTATGTAGGTAAAAAGATATCTAACATAAGAAATAAAGTCAATTAATCTATCAGTATGAATGGCTGGATACAACTCACTTGTGTGAGACAGATAATATATTGGGAGTCCTTTAAGTCTTGAGGGCCGCCAGGTCGACTTCTATAGAGCAATTCAGGCTATCTGGCCACAGGGAGCAAACAATAAGGCAGGTCACCAACAATCAGCCAGATGACAGGATCTGACAGTCCCTAACTTGAGTAGTATGGCAAAGCAGAGCTTGAAGTAACCTTAATTTATAGCAACACAGTCCACAGGTTAATTGTCCCATGGATAGAATAGCTAGTAAATCGAAGCACAAGACAAGCAAGATAGCTGACTGCACACTGGTCTGAAGATCCAAGAGTAAGAGAAAGAAAGGCGAGGCTCAGCCTCACAAATTAATCTCATTTGTGTTCATTGGCCATGTTGTCAAAACAAACCTACCTATCTCCATTGGCCATCTTGGCACAACAAACCTACCTGTCACATTATCCAAGGGCAGCCTGTTACTCTTTATGTTGATCCTGTCCCAGCCACAAGCTCTAGGGTTGATTATATATACTTCTTGGTGCCCGTGACTTCACACACACACACACACACACACACACACACACACACACACACACACACCTGTGCTGTACTCTTGTCCTTTGACAGCTTCTTTGCCATCTCCTTCACTGGATTCTCCTTCCGTGCTGGCTCTCAGAGTGGAGAAGCACTATGTAATTCCCATGCTCCGTTGGGGGCCTCTTCTCTCCCTATACTTCTTTCCTAGGTGATCTGCCCTCTCCCTGTGGCTTTAAATGTCATTTGTATGCTGATGCCTGACAAATTTATGCCTCCAGTTCAGAATGCTCCTCTGAGATTCAGACTCATATATCCAACTAGCTACTTGACATCTCCACTTGGATATCTCACAGGCATAGCAAAAGAACATATAAAAATAGAAGGTTTATTGTCATCTCCTACCTACTTCTTTCCCAGATCTCCCCTGTTCATAAATCAAGCAACTATCAAAGAAGTTCTTCAAACCTAAAACCCTCAACTGACTTACCTAACCACCAAGCCCCCGCCATACCTACTCATAGTGTCCCTATGCACAAAGAGAGCTGCTTCCTAAAGCTTCTTAGTCAGCAAGTCCTCATAGGAACTGCCAGCCTCAACATTCTCCTAGGGATCAGCTGTTGGATTTGAACAACTGGCCTGGCAGTTACAGCCCAATGTATAGTTCATTAGCAATTCTTATCAGAGCCACCCAAATCCTTCATTTGTCTATAAGTACTTTATAGTATTTACATACTGGGCACTGTTAGATGCTGAAGATACACTGCTAAAACACATCCAGTTCCTTCCCTCATGGAGTTTCTATTCTAACTCCTGAATGTGTTTTGAATCCATCTGCTTTTTTCAATTCCTCTCTCAACTACTCTACTGCTTGCTCCGCCTCAGATCCGTTCTCCAAATATGTCAAGAGCAATTACTTCAACCCTAAAGTATGCTGCTGCCTGCTTTTTAAACCCTGAAATGACTTCTACCCAAAATACTCGCCAAGGCAGCATAGGCCTCTTTGCCTCTGCAAGCTCATCTTGAATCGTAATCTTCCATCATGCTTGCTTGCAGTGACACTGGCATCCTTTCAGATTAGTGTGTGTGCCGAGTCCTTTCCTGTCTCTGAAACTTTGCCAGTGTTATTGTTCCCTAGGCCTGCGCCTAGAGCCTGCTTGGTGGACACCTGCTCATCCTTGCATCTTATATAAAGTCTGTCCTCCCGAAAATCCCTTGGAGATTATCAAGGTCAGCCTTGTCATCTTTACACAGAATACTTTCACTGTTTCTCTTATTAACTCTTATTCTGAGCTTTACTTATATTTTCTTTGTTTCTCCACTAGACTTTCATTCCATGAAGAAAAAGAGCATGTTAGTTTCATATTATTTACTATCAGTTTCTCAGTGCCTGCTCCAGCACCTGGTACACAACAGGAAAGTAAACAATATTTGGTGAATTTATTAATTGGCAAATTACTAACCAAATGACAGATATTAAGTCGCTTATATCTACCAGCTCATGTTGGCTGAAGTAGAAAAGCATAGAATTGTTGTTGCTGTTATTGTTTTCAGGTGCCAGTGAGTTGGATCTTAGTCACAGTGACTCTATGCACGTCAGAACGTAACGCTGCCCAATCCTGTACCATCCTTGCAAGTGTTTAGGAAGTAGTTCCTCATTGCAGCCACTGTCAGTGTCAGTCCATATAATTGATGGGCTTCCTCATTTACACTCACCCTCTACTTTATCAAGAATTATGCCATTTTCAGGGTACTGATCTTAGTAAATAATGTGTTCAAAGTATGTAAGACCAGAAGTTTAGCTTCCTTGCTTCTAAGGAGTAATCCAACTATTCTTCTATGACAGATGCGTATGTTCTGCTGACAATCTGTGGTACTTTCAATATTCTTTGCCAGCACCATAATTTAAATGCATTTTTTTTGGTCTTCCCTATACATTGTCCAACTCTCAAAGGTATATGAGGCAATTGAAACTGCCATTGGTTGGATCAGGTGCCATTGAAACTGCCATTGGTCAGATCAGGTGCACCCTAGTCCACAAAGAAACATGCATGCTTTTCAACACTTTAAAGAGGTCTTGTGGAGCAGATGTGCTGCTTCCATGATCACTGACTGTGGATCTAAGCAAAATTAAATCTTCAACGACTTAAAAAAAAACCCAGCATTACCCTTATCCAAATTTCTGTCCCCCTCCCCTTTAACCTAAGATAGCCTAGAAAACATCACTCCTCTTCCCTGGATTGATAATTTAGCCTCTTCATTAGTTCCAGGAGTCCATCCTTTAATAAACAGAAACAGATGTCTTCTGTTAAGAAACGAGCAAAGCTCACTGCTGTTTACTCCAGCCCATAGCAACTCCTTAGGCGAGCGTAGGACCGCCCCTGTGAGTTTCCCAGACTAACTCTTTGTGGAAGTAGAAAGCTTCATCTTTCTCCCACAGAGCCACTGGTGATGTTGAACTGCTGACCTTCTGGGCAGCAGCCTACTATTTGCTACAATGGCCTACTTTTTTGAAGCAATTTCTCAAGCTTTGCAGTCTCACTGGATACGAGTCTTTCCTAGCCAGCCCTTGCCTTTAGGGATTTTCCCCAATCACATATCTTTGCACACTCAGCAGTATAACTGACTTATGTTAATCCTTTTCACAGGTAAGTGAAAGCAGTCATGTGGACCAAATTCAGTCATTACAGGAATCTGGGCTGCCTTGTCAATCACTGATGGCTCAGGTTATCAACCTTGAAATACTGTGAGCTGCAGAATGAATAATTCTTCTGATGATTGGAAATTTCAGGAAGACATGCTTTGACCCAATATTGGGAAGATGTTTTAAAGAGTCACTTCACTGAAGACAAAAACAGACTGCTTGAGTAGTAGTGGGCCCCCTGCCCTTTGATGTGCTGGGGATCCCTCACTGGGGATGTTGGAGAGGGGATTATTGCATTTGAGAGGTGGGTGGCCTCCTTGAGTTTTGCACACCATGACTATGGAGCACCTACAGAAGAGGCATCTGAGCATTCCTGGTAGGTCGCAGTGGTAAGCTGTGTGTCCTGAATAACTTGCTCATCCATACATGGTTGCCCCTCTGGTCCCAGTATGCTTGTGAAGAACTGCTTCCGGGACTCCTCTCTTGCCATAGATGTAGATGCTTGGAGGGGAGAGAGCTGAGGGATCTTGGTGATTAATGGTTCTCCAAGTGTTCCTGTTTTACTCTGAAGCTTTACAATCTCTGATCTAGGGAGTCCCTCAGGTTTTATTCCACCTTCAGGTTCTGGGTTTGTGATTCCATACTCGCCTGTTAAATATCCACTGAAGATTCATATTAAAATATCCTAAGTTGAGCAACAGTTCTTGATTTGGGAGGTTGTCACTGTTTATTTCAGGGGCAAATTTAGCTAAGCTTTACTCTGCCATCTAGTTGATTTTGACTCAGAACCACCCTAGAAGACAGAGTAGAATTGCCCAGTAGAATTCCTAAGTCACTACAGCTTTGGGGAAGTAGGTTGTCACACCTTTCTCCTGGGGAGTGGCTTGTGGATTTGAACTGCCAAGTTTTGCTTTAGCAGATGAGCTTTTTAACTACTGCACCACCTGGGTTCCTTTATGATAGTCAAAGTGCTGATTCAAAGCTAAGTGTTCCTGTAAAGGTATCTGTAGATATGGTTTAACATTTACAATCAGTTGGCTTTAAGCAAAGGATAATTGCTCTTGACAATGTGGATGTGCTTAGTTCAGTCAGTTGAAGGACTCGGGAACAAAATGTGAGTTTAGCTGCACAGAAGAAATTCGACCTCAAGGTCACACCGTCAAATCCCGCAGGTTGCCATCCTGCTGGCCTACACTACACATTTCAGGCTTGCCAGCTCTGGTAGGCACATGAGCCAATACCTTAAAATAAATATCTTAAAAATATCCTCTTTTGGCCTTGTTTCTCTGGAAGATTTGACTGACACAGAGACCTGGGAAAAAACAACACCAATAGTCTCTGATACCAGGGAGCTCATTTTTAGGTTCCACAGAGAAAGGAGCATCGCCTTTTCCATTCCTTTAAGTTTACTGAAAGATTTTCTATGACTTAGCATATGGCCTATCTTGAACATACCATGTATACTTGAAATGGATGTGTTGTCTCCAGTTCTAGGTCAAGGAGGTTGAAAGTGTGGTTCAGATCACCTGTGTCCTTAGAAGTTTTTAATCTATGAGTTTTATGACTTATTGAGAGGTGAGAATTTACATTTGCTCCTATGACTGTAGAATTCTCTCTCTCCCCTTTGCGTTCTTTAAAGTGTCTCTTTGGGTAGTCTAAAAGCTCTGCTAATAGACCACATTCATGACTGTGATCTTTTCTTGATCAGTCTATCATTATGGAGCATACACCTTTCTCTCTTATGCTCTTCATTGTCTTGAAAGCGAGCTTTCTGGTGACACAATCATGACACATTTAGTTTGAGCCTACTAGTCTTTCCATGGGCAGAAGGGAAGGTAGTCTGTAAAGGTTTCGAGACGTGCACGCCCTGTGGGGCAGTTCTGCTCTGCTCCCCTGTAAAGTTGCTCCATGTCAGAACTGACTCCGTGGCGAATGGCTGTCAGGGATTTTGAATAATTTTGTTGTTAGTTGCCATTGAATTGATTCTAACTCACTACAACCCCATGTCCAGAGTAGAACTACTCCATAGGGTTTTCAAGGCTGTGATCTTTCAGAAGCAAGTCAAGGATCTGTCTTTTGGAGTATCACTTGATGGGTTTAAATTGCTGGTTAGCTATCATTTGAGTGCTTAATCATTTGCATCACACCTTCATAGAAATTAACCAGAAGAAACTGTTTCTGAGTCCTTTGTGTAGTGACAATTAGGATTAGAAGAAAGGAAATGCTTGAATTTAATTGGAGACTAGCCAGCTCTGATCATGGGCAGAAAATCTTTACCAGTACAGAAGTCAATGTAAGGTTACCTAGCCTGCTTTGTAGAAATAAAGGTTTCGATAGAATACAGTGTTTAAAGGCTCTTGGTACCTACCAGATGTTCACTAATTTTTCTAGTTTGCCCTTTGGTAGTATGTGATATTGGGACCAATTAAAGTTAGGGCAGTGTGTTAGGTTGGTTCTCTAATGAAACAAAACCAGTGCCACATCCACACATTTGTGTATATCAGCAAAATGGCTCACATAGTTATAGAAACTGGTAAGTCCATGGGCCAGAGTTTCTGTCACTGGTGTAGCTTTGGGAGCCCATGGACCCAGGGTCATCAGGAACACCTCAGGCAGATGGCTACAGAGGCTGATGGTTCCAAGATCATCAGGTGAGTCTTGTGACATGAGAGAAAATGAATGCATGGTTGACTGGTCAGATGACAAAGTACTGATGGCTCCTGGGATTGGCAGGGAATACAACAGGCTGCTGACTCAAGTCCAAAAAGCCAGAAGCCAATGAGCCAGATGCAGAATCCAGACCCACGAAAAAGTGAACTGATTCCCCAGCAACCACTTACAAAGGAACTGAACTTCCTTCCAATTGCATCAGGGATATGACCCGATGATAGGGCTTCAGGCCTCACTAATCGTCTTACAACTGATTCACTGCTTACAGTAGACCCCAGTATGGAATTGATTGCATTGCATTGCATAATATCACGGGGGATTATTAGGCCTCAACTGCCAAACCACTGAGAATTTTAACCCAGTCAAGTTGATGCCAAGCCTAATTATCACAATTGCTGTTGTTTAATATGTACTTCACAATTTTTTTTGACTTTTGGAATGATTTCTAATCAGATTACTTTATAATAGAAGAACATAAGTATATAGTACAGCAGGGAAGCATGGATTTGGAGCCAGTGAGACCTGGATTTGAGTCTCAGTGTGGTCAATTATACATACTATAAGTTGGACCAGTTGTTTTCTCTGGGCTATTTTATAATAATGAAATAGTGATCATAAAACCTACCTGATGGGGTCTTATGAACATTATATGGGATTGGATACATAAAACCCCTAAAATATCCACCAGAACCTGGTACATAGTAGGCATTCAATTGATATTAGTTATTATTATTATATTACTATTGTTTTCTTTATATAATATAAGCTAAATAAAAACACTGATTTTTTTTGGGGGGGGGCATCACTGCCCTGGTGTGAATAGGAAGCCCAGCCTTGCTCCTGGAGAGCTGCTGCTGAATTTGAACTGCCAGCCCTGTGGGCCACAGTCCTGCACACAACCACTACACCACTGGGGCTCAGTCCAAAAACACTGATTTTTAAAACTGAGGAAGAACAATGTACTGGGGAAAAGTGGAGCTAGAAGTGGTTGTGGTTGGGGAAAAGATCCTGTCTATTTTCATAATTGGGAGAAATTTAGGTAATAAGTCTACATGGGAGGTGTTTTATTTATCTAGTGCTGCAATAACAGAAGTGGCAAAAATGGATGGTTTAACAAATGGAAAATTAATCTGCATTTAAGACGTCAGCTCCAGATGAATGCTTGCTTTTCTTAGTGGTTGTAGACAAAGGTCCTTATTATCCATCAGTCAATCTTCTCTTGAGTCTAGTTGTTTCTCAGCTCAAGGACCCTGGCCAAAGGATGAAGGTCCCTCCTGGTTCTTCTTTCTTGATGACAGTCAGAATTCTCCCCTCTGCTCACTTCCTCTCCTGTTTCATGTAAGGTAAAAGGTTCATGACACACCACTGGTAGCCAATTCTTACATCATATCAAGGCTGTGGTTTGGGCTAGGGCGTTAGGTCCCATCCTTGCCAATGATAGGGTAGTCAAAGCAGATCACATCATGGTGATGGTGACATCATGAATATAACTGTCGAAAGACACCATTAAAGTAACTACCAAAGCTTGGTTTAGCCCAGCTGACACATGTCTTGGGACACACAATTCAATCCATGAGAAAAGGGACATTCACATGGAAAACCTATAATATTTTACCAGTAGAGTGATCCGGCACACTCTGCAGAGACCTTTGCCTCAGGGGTTAAACATGAGCTCAAATATTTAATGTCCATTCATAATTAGGTCCTTGGGGCCTTGTAGAGCATTTCACTGATGAAGTAATTTCTCTCCCTCTATTTACATTTCCAGCTCTGTGAAAAGGCGCTGATGTGCTCATGTGAACCTAGGGTTCCTTAGCAGAATCACAATTATTCAGCCCTTGCAGATTCAGAGGACAGAGGGTGGCCTTAGAGTCTTGGAGGATCTGTTTGCAGGACTCAGCCAGCACTAGGCCTGGGAGGAGGCACAGCATATCTGTAGGTCATCCATGAAGCAGATCTCTGCTAATTTGCATGGGAGCGGGATCACAGGAGAAAAATCACACTAGAAGACGAGACAGCAGGAAGAACAGGAGGAGGCATTCAAAGGTTGTTGGGCTCTGTGTCCTCAGTATGTGGTGGCAGGGGCAGAGAGAGGTGGCAGGTGGTCAAATGCTTGCTGCCATTAGAGGTGAGCTGGGGGTGGCAGACAGCCAGCAGCTGTCCTTCTCTTCATAGACCAGGGCAGGTGGGCGGGCAGGGTTGGGGCAGGGTCAGTGGCACAATGAAACTGGAACATAACCAGCTAGCCTCCATGCCCTGGGTATTTCTGTGATTTATTGATCTGTTGGACTTGGTTAAAAATAGGTCTCTAGTTTTGGGACCGGGAGAGCTATTCTAAACACTACCTGCCATTTCAGGTAAAATCAGAGATTCCCTTCTAAAAGGTCGCAAGTTAGATGGCTGGGGCTTTGGGGAGCTACTTTCCAAACATGGAATTCCCTTGAGTCTTTGAGGAAAACCTCTGTTCGTGCTATGCCTCTGCCTCTCTGGTCTGGAGTATCCTTTGTGGAAGCTGCAATGTGGCCCTGCCAGGAGAGGAGGGGCTCAGGTGTGCTGGAAGGGAAGACTGGCTTCTCTGAACCCTACCGCACTCCCCAAGGTGCCTCACTAAGTTGATTATCCAGAAATGTAGCACCCACTGTGGACCTGCGTCCCTTCTCCTGTTTCCTGTTTCCTGTCTCCCACCAAATGACACCACGACCCCACTTGTGATGGCAAGGACTTCAATTCCCCCCCCCCCCCGCCCCTCTCTCCTATACCTCCATCTATGAGCAGTCCTTACCTCCTGCAGATTCTACCCCATAAATCATCCTAAAATTCAGCTACCTTTCCCAAACTCCACTGCCAACTGATTTGATTCAGACTTAATCTCTATTATCTGCCTAGCCAAAAATAGCTTCTTCATTGGCCCTGACCCTAGGTCTTTCTCCTTTCCTCCACTATCACCAGAATGATCTTACTAAAATGTGAATCCAACCTGCTCAGAACATTCCCCGAGAGCTTGCTGTCACCTAGTTAAAACTGTAGCTCCACACCGGATGGCAAGTCTGGATTTGGCCTCAGTTGACTTCCTACTTCTCTTCTTTGCATCACAGCCTCCTCCACAGGCCACTTCTGCTCCAGTCTTTGTATCCCATTCATGTGGCTCTTTATTTCCTGATGGTGCCCCCTCTGCGTGGGTCACTCTCCCAGCCCGCCTCCCTTGAAAGGGAGTGCAGTAGTTGTTGACTTGATGTTGACTCGTGACAGTCGCATATGGGCAGGGCAGAACTATGCTCCAGTGGGTTTCCATGCTTGTGCGTGGTAAGTCTGAATGGATTCAAACTGCCCACCTTTCAGCTAGAAGCCAGCTGTTAGTCATTTACACCACTCAGGGATGACTTCACCTTCCTTAGCCTGTGTTTCTCCCTTATATCCCAGGTTTTGACTTAGGTATTCCCTCCTCTTGGAAGTCTCCCTTGATCTTTCTGGACCTATTGCATGCTCCCCTCCCACCTGTTTACAGTCTGTGCATCTCCTGTTAGCTAGCCCGTCATCACCGTGGCAAGTCCCAATGGACTTGTAGAAATTCTTCAATCAACTGTAAGTACCGTAAAGGCTGGGACCACATCTGCCTTCAAACCTACTGCCTAGCACTGTTGTTGGTACAGAGAAGGGGCTGACAAATATTTGTCAGATAAGCAAATATTAAATGTTACTCAAGTTTAAGCTATGTTTTCTTCTTGAGTGTATAAAATTTATTATTAGTTTCAAGGTGAGGCAAGGAAGGTTGTTTCATTTCAGGGGTCATTAGCAATTCTCCTACCAGCCATGCATTTTTGTAAACAAAGAAAGAAAGAAAGAAAGAAAGAAAGAAAGAAAGAAAGAAAGAAAGAAAGAAAGAAAGAAAGGATATAGTGGTCTCTTACCACGCAAATCTTGTCTGAAAGGTCTACTTCTGGAGGTTGTCTGTGCTAATCTGTGCAAATCCAACTCTGAAGATGGAAGGTGACTTTTGAGATCATGCAAGGTTCCACAGTGTCTCATTTGTTAATTTATATTGGGCTGGGGGACCCCTGGTGGAATAGTGGGCTCCTATCAGAGAGATCAGCAGTTCGAAATTACAAACCACTCTGCCTGAGCAAGATGAGGCCTTGTTATTCTGATCAAGAGTTACCATCACAGAAACCCACAGGGGCAGTTCTAGCCCATAGGGTTGATAATGAGTTGCTAGGAATCAAGTCAATGGCAGTGAGTTTAACTTAGAGGTGGAGAGAGAGATGCCATGGATCAGGACCTCAATGGACAAGATGGCCCTTATATGTACTTATGGGTTAATGAACTCACAAAATATTGGAATGATCCCAATTGCCAGACCACACATGCTAGACCTCAGAACAAACCGGCATCTGGGATTCCTGTGTTCCTGGATGATGAGGTCTCATGACAGGCTGCCAGCATCATCCTCATTATGGTATTTGAATGCTGCCTCTCTGCTGCAAGAGCAGACAGTGGTGGAGTGTCAGCATGGAGGACAGGCCCACTGGGAAGATGGGAGTTGGGACCGAAACTTTTTCTTTTGTCACCTGAGGTAAAATCAAGGGGACATGGTGAAATCACAGGAAGTAGATTAAAGGCAACATCACTGGCTCTATTGTGTATTGAGAGGTGCTCTCACTGTGGCAATAATCTTGCAGGTTTTTATAGCACTGTCCTTCCCTAGGGCATGAGGAGCTTTACTGTCTATTAACAGGCTTTCGATTGAAGGAGTTCTCCAAGGACTTCGTTTCTGGCATCATTTATTTATTTTGTAGAATCAGGGTCTTTTATTATAGTGCATTAAGCATGGGTTAAAAGTGGTCAGTGCTTGGTATGAACAGAAGGTTAGATAGGGGTATATAGGTTTGTGTGCCTCTGTGAGGGTGTGTGTGTGTGTGTATGTGCATGCCTATGTTGGCAGGGGTGGGGTGGGGTGGGGAGAGAGAGAAAGAGAGAGAGAGAGAAGAACCTGTTAAATTTAGCCATTAATTATTAGGTGGAAAAGGAGGGTATGTAGTGGACAGACGGAAGCTAAGCACAGCAAACTTTACACAGATCATTACAATTCAGATGCAACATTGATCAGAGCCAATTTATACTTTGAAAATAATGCATAATGGGGAGAAAACATTTCTCTCAATCCTTCAAAGGTCTTTCAATTTTTCCTCCTCTGAGGAAAATCTCCTCATCTCTTTGAAAGTCATCACCAAATGGGTACATAAGAAACAAACAAATAAATGAACGTAGAATGAAGCCCTCAAGATGACTGCGTTCTGTTCCTGGGTTTTTGAAATGGAAACTTAGTTGCAATGCCTTTCCTTCAATGGCAGCGGTTGTGTATTGTAGAAACAGATGGATCTTGCATTAGGGAGAAAAGAAAAGCAACCAGTGTACATGATGTCTCAAAGAAGCTGTTATGCTGAAGAAAACCAATCAATGTAACAGTCAAGTTAGATATATCTTTAGGCACATCACTATGGAATATCTACAAATAACTTGAAGTTTAGTGCAGGGGTCCAAATAGATGGTCTGGGATGCAGAAATCACTAACTATTTAGAGAGATGCATAGGGAAATGAGGACTTGTAGCAGCTCAAGTTAAGGTAGGGGATTTATGCTTCTGGCCAGCACGGAGTAACAGAAATTGGATTTATTCTCTCTTGAAACAAGTCAAAAAATTAAAACTTCTCTGAAACTTTGGGTTGAAAAACATTGCCCATCAGACAATGTCCTTGATCTCTCAGAGTCAGAGGACAGATCAGTTGACCCCCTGCAAAGAGGGGACATGCATGGGCCATGACACTGGAAGGGGGAACCAGTAGAACCTGGGAGTCTCCCTAGTTGGAAGAACCCCAAATTGGGAGTCTGAGGAAGTCAAGGTGACTCAGAGCACTGCCCAGGCAAGATGTGCATAGAGAACTCTGGAAACCCAGAGAGCGTACCCTGGAGCTTTCACCTAAGCACTGACCAGTGTGTGCTGGTGATGGAACTGCCAGAATTTAGAGAAAGAGCCGCTTGAAAGAATTAGAGGGAGTAATCTCCTAAATTTACATAAGGCGAAGATCATGTCCTGTTTCTACCAGGCAGAGTGGAATTCCTCATAATTCATTGGGTATTTAGGGTAATATTCCCTAAGTTGCATCTGTACAGAACCGAAATTAGGCTGAGACTAAATGGCACTCTGGTACTGCTTAGCAAAGTTTAAAAACATGACCAAATATTTTGGATAAAATTCCTTGGATAAAACTGGGAATATAATGATGAGGCAGAACAAAGCAGAGTTGAAAGCAGAAACACAGACAGATACATATACACCAATATTCATTTGAGAAACTATTCACAATAGCCAAGAGATGGAAGCACTCAAGTGTTCATCAACATGTGAGTGGATAAACAGATGTAATATAAACATCAATGAAATATTATTCAGTAATAAAAAGCAATAAAATCTTGACACATACTTCAGTATGGAAGAACCTTGAAAACATGCTGAATGAAACAATTCAGTCACAAAAGCAAAAGTATTATGATTTATCCTTACACAAGAAAACTAAATAAGTAGTTTATACATATGAAAATTGATTAGTGTTACCAGTACTGGGTGGGAGGAAGAGGGAAAGGAAGATTTATTGCTTGTGGGACACTGACCTTTTGTTAAGAATGACTAAGAAAAAAGGAAATGGTTAATAGTAATGTTGATGGTTTTCCAATGTGATGAATGCATGTCATTGAGTTGTATACATGAAGAATGTTGAAATGACAAATGCTGTGTTACATATATATTCATCACACATAAACACAAATGATTCCTTATAGAAATGTAAACATGGTATATTGGGCACCCAGAAAGGTAACTTCACAATACTTAGCACCCAACCAAAAATTATGAGACCTACAAAGAAGCAAGGGATGATGATCCAAGTACCACCATCTTGGAGGACACTGAGGTCAAGTAACATAGTTTACAAAGACAATGTTCTAAATTCTGCTTTAGTTAGTAGAGTCTGAAAAGCAGGTGAATAGTCATCTAAGGTGTAATTACTGGTCTCTCATCATCCAGAGGAAAGAAGAGTGATGAAAATTGAAATACATACGGAAACATTTAGCCTAGTAGATTAATGTTCAGAATAGCTATTAGTTTTCACAACTCGGAGACTAGATCTAGATGGTACCTGGCTACCACAACCAGCTGCTCTGAAAAGGATCATTGTAGTAGTTACACAATTTCATGTCACCTTGATTAAATAGACTGAAGGGGTGAATTCTAGCCTGTAAATCAGGTGATAGCCTGGCGGTACCTTCAGGTGGGAGTGGTCTGCTCATAAGGAGGATCCTGAGAACTCTGTCTCTCTCTGTCTCTTTCTCTCTCTCCCTCTCTCCCCCTCTCCTTTTACTTTAATGTTGACAAGCCAAGCAAAGACACATCTGCTTCAACTTCCTGTTGAAGAGCTGCACTCAGAGAGCTGGAGGAGTCACATGGAGGCCCACACCCAACACCAAGATGCTTCCATCACAACACTTTGCATCCACCAGCCTGCGATCTTCCTGCATTCTCCATCATTGCACATACCTGCATGAGTCTGAAGAGGAGACTGAAATTTCAGAGGAGACTGAAATTTAGGAGACTACTCCCTCTAATTCTTTCAAGTGGCTCTTTCTCGAAATTCTGGCAGTTTCATCACAAGCACACACTGGTCAGTGCTTAGCTGAAGGCTCTAGGGTACACTCTCTGGGTTTCCAGAGTTCTCTATGCACTACTCTCCTGGGTAGTGCTCTGAGTCACCTTGACTTCCTGTGTGTGTATACACACACATATATATGTATATACACACACGCATACAAATATACATATACACACATATAAACACAGACACATATCTGTGTGTATCTATATATGTTTACTTTTAAGTTTTACTGGCATGTAATTCACAAATCATATGATTCAATGGTCTAGCTGTTGTGTCATCAATTTTAGAATATTTTCTTCATTCTTGCATATTATTAGCCCTCCTTATTCACCTCCAACTTCCTCTGTCATATCATTCTAATCACTGTTCTATAGACTTATTTGTCTCGGATTTCATTTAAAGAAAGTAATTCAGAACAGCAATAAAAAAAGTCCAATAACAGCAACAATAACAAAAAATATGTACAGACCAAAAAAACCTCAATCCAAAGGAAGCAGAAAATAATAAAAATGAGAACACAGTTAAAATGGATCAAAAGAGAAAAAGAGTGATAGGTGTTCCATTCTAGCCTATCTGTGTCTGCAATCATCCACTTTCTAAAGCACTGTGTCTGAGGGCAAGGCTGGTCACCTCCTTGGACACTAGTCCAGGGGAATTCACATGAGCCTTAATCTCCATGGGGACACTGCAAATGCATTTTTGACTATCAGTGCCATCCACAGCCTTCTGTGGACACTCAGAATTTCATCTATAATACAATTTCTTCTTCCAGGTTTGGATTCTATTATTTACAATCCTTGGATCACACAGACTAGGGTACTCCTTCCATGCGGATTTAGCTCACACCTCACTTGAATGACTACTTGTTTCAAGACCAGGTTTCAAAGACCACAGCTGCTATTCGTTCTCATAGTGGAGGGGGATTTTTGAACCACTGGCCAGCTGTTAGAAACTCAATGTGTAACCTACTGAACCACTAAGATACTTAAGGAAGTCCTTTAGACAGAAGAATAATGACAGTGGATGAAAATGAGTGAAGAGAACTGCACGTGATAACTGTGTGGGGAAATAGGAAAACTTTTAAAGTAAACAATTGTTTTCAAAGGAAGCAACTAAGGTATTAATCATAACAATATATGTTAAAGTTTATAACATACCTATATAAGTAAAATATATCACAACAATGTTACAAAGATCAGAGGGAGAGAAATTGTATTGTAGGTTTTGTATTACCCATGAAGCGATAGAATATTACTTGATGGTAGACAGTGATAAGTTAGATGTATATCATAAACCTTAGTGACATATGAAAGTAACACTACAAGGTGTTCTAGCTCAAAAGCTAACAAAGTAGATAAGATGGAATCTTAAGAAAATTCAACTGATCCCCAAATTAGGTGCATAAGGATATTATCTTGATTGTAGTGGTTTCATGGGTGTAGACACATGGCAAAACTTGTCAAATTATATGCTTTATGTACGTACATTTTATTGAATGCCAGATATATCTTAATCAAGCTCTTTTGCAAAAGATGAGATGGGTTTAACCATTCTGCTCACTTTTAAAACCCCAGTGCTGTCGAGTTGAAGACACACCAGAGTCCCCCTACAAGACAAGATACATGGCCCCTTGAGTTTCTGAGACTCTACCTGTTTATGGGAGTAGAGAACCTCATCTTTCTGTGGCACAGTGGCTGACATAACCGCTATGCCACAAGGGTTCCTACTTTTTGAATGAACTGCAAACAAAAGGCTTATTTTTAGAGTAAAGTGGTATATCGTCCAGATTAGTATGTTGAAAATACAACCCCGTGACTTGGGGGAAATGAATGAGAATTGCAAAGGTATGGTATCTCTAGGTCCCTGAGAAACAGAAATGGTTAGTACTTGTCCACCACTCTAAACATTGGTAGATTTGACATTCATGGCGAAGCCTCAGAAGAAAGGCCAGACATTATGTTTCCCCAATGACGATAGCCAAGAATGCTTCATGGACCAGTTCTGTTATTTAACAGGGTGGCAGTCACCTAATCTGGTATCAAGTTGAGGATTAAGAGTGTAGGGGCTGGAGTCTAGCCTGTCAAGCTGAAGATAGCCAGTGAGACCTCTGTGGGGCATGGCTTTCTCCTGAGAATTTTGGGAAATCTGGATGTATTTTCCTCTTGGAAGCAAGAAGTGACTCATATTTCAGTCCCTTGAAGACGATCTACTGACAAGACACAAGGTTGACTCCCTGGAGACATCCTGGAGGAGACACCACATGGGTTTACCCTGATAGAACCGGATCTCTGAAGCCGGAAAAAGCCACATAAAGACTCCTGCCAGTGCTGAGATGCTTGAGAAGTCACAGAGAGACCCCTGCCAGCGCTGAGATGCTTCTACTCCCTCTGGATACACAAGACTCTGCATCCACCGGCCTGTGATTTCACTGCATGTACTTTGTGAGTCTAAAGAGGATTTGTAGATTGCTATCAGACATATGGGCTATTATCAGACACATGACCTTGGACTGGACTGGGTTGGGATTTTTCTTAATGTTCGTTCCTCTTGTACATAAAACAGTTTCTTATACACATATGAGGGTTTATAAATTTGCTTCTCTAGTCTACCCAGATTAACACAAACGGGTACTGTCCCCTCAACAGCAATAGGTTATTAATATAGAATTTTTGCCTTTTAGAAAATATCTTAGCAGCCACCTAGTTTTCCCTCCTCATTTCCTTTAGGTGGTGATAGAGGTCCCATAATGCAATTGTGCAGTAATAAAAATTCCCTAATCCATATTCAGTTTACTTCTGTGTGTGACTTCACAGGTGGAGAGCTACAAGGGCAGTAGTTTCACTCATAGGGAGGGGGGAGAGCAGTGACAGTTGTCTCTCAAACCTCAATTACTGCCATCAAGTCAATATCAACTCACAGCAAGCCTACTCTGCCCACTCTGCTGCAGGGTGGTGGTGAACATTCCCCCAAGAGCCTGGGAAATCAGGCTGAGGCTCAGATGACACTAGAGCTGCCATGAGGAGCACACACGCAATTACGTAGTGAAGTCAGAGGCAGCCGCTGTGCCCCCTGAGATCACGATCTTTGTGAATTCTTTAAGTAAGCAGTGACTTCAAAGGCCTAGGGTGTTACACTTCAAAAAAGCCCATTTGGGGAATTAATCAATCTAATAAATGTGGAGCAGAGGGAAGAAGTATTAAAATCTATAACTGGATGGAATTTTGAGCATCTGAATAGACACCATAATTAAAGCACAGTGGATTACAATTGCTCTGGAAAGGAAGATTGGAGATTGCTTGCTCTTTGCATAGTGGATTTACAAAGGGTAGCTTAAAAGGCTCTGGGCAAAGAGAAATCTGACTTGGGAAAAAAATGAGAATATTCTACTCAAGTTAGGGCAGCCAAAGAGCTGAGTGAATTTCTGTGAGCAAAAGAGGAGAAAGGATTTTCTGAATAGACTGGTGTGTGTGGGGGGTGGGGTGGGGAGGGGCAGGAAAAGGCAGTTTATTCGATAGATGAAGATAATTACAAAAACAAAAGTGCCTTTGAAGGTTGGTGAGGTGCATCTATATCCCCTCTCCCTCACCTTTGTGGCCAACTCTGCTTTAATAAGACAAATAAAAAAAAGAAACGCAGACAATTAAAGACTCTTCCAAGGGAGCTTTTGATGAACATCAGGGATGGAAACAAGTTAAAATTAAGAATTCACATTCAGAAATAAACCCCACTTATCGATGGTATAGCAATGAGTTGGAATCGGGTTGATGGCAATGGGGCTAATTATAACTGAGAAGAGCCCCGTGGTGCAGAGGTTAAGGACTTGGCTGCAAACCAACAGGTTGGAAGCTCAAACCCACCAGCTTGCTCTGCGGGAGAAGCACGAGGCAGTCTGCTTCCATAAATATTTCACCCTAGGAAGCTCTATGGGGCAGCTCTATTATATCCTATTCTATCAACTTCACAGCGATTTCGTGAGTTGGCTTTTGTATAATTATGGCTGGATTTGGATTCACCTTAGGAAGGGTTTTGGTGCTGGTCGCCTTCCTAAGGTGAGCCCAATGCAGTTGTCATAGCACATGTATTTTCTTAAATTTAAGGAAACAATTATGCTGTGATATCAGTCTTTGGAAACCTTTGAAAGTTTTATGCCTAACCAATAGCAATACTTAGCTGAATAATAAAATTGCTTTGGACATTAGAAACAAATCTATACCAGTGTAAAGAAAAAATAATAAGTAATACACATTGTTATATAGCCCCAGTATACTTAAGTGTTCATACTGAAGTATTTTAGGTCATGCTTTAATGCTTTTGAACAAAATTAGAAAGGCCTGGACCATCCTGTATGATCAAAGCTCACTGCGCTTGTGTCAATGCTGCTTTATGGTGACGCTATAGACCAGGGTAGAACTTCCCTTTTGTGTTTCTGAGACTGTTCCTGTAAGCTTTGACGGGGAAGATTAGGGACTCAGCTCGGGCTGGGGCTGCTGTTGGCTGAGTCAGCCGTGAAGAAGACTCTGAGGGAGGCATCTCTGGATAGCCTCTGGGTTCATTTGCTTCTTGCTCTTGGTAGCTTAGCAAGTTATCAGCTCAGCTCCCTGATTTTGCTCAATGAGAGGACAAATTGACATCAGCATCTGCTTGTTTTAGTCCAAGTGCTCTTGTTGCCATGCAGCTACCTAAATGTTCCTCAGCCTTGGTTTTCTGTAAGTGTTAAGGATGCCCCACCCCTGACAACAGTGGGCTGGCAACAGCATGGAAACTTGTGTCCTCCACTTCTCTGCCTTTGGGCTTCCACAAAGGGCTCTTATTTTCTTTTTACCCCACACAAGGCAAGTGATACCTGGACCTATACCTGCGCCTATGCCTATGGCCAGGTGAGAAGTACTGAGCTGATACCCGATGGGGCTGAAAAGACGCGAGGATGCTTAGGTGGCATTTGAAGCTGCCTACAGTTGAATCTAATTGCAGAGTAGGGCTTTCTCTCAAAGGCAGAGAAGCAGTCTCAATGGTTTCTAGGAAACAAGGCCACTGAGCAACTAGGAGACAGAACTAAAGCACTTAGGCACCAGGCAGGTGAAAACAACTGAAACACAGCATGGGAAGTGAGAAAAAAACTAGAACAGCAAACAAGTCTGAAGTATGCAGTGTGCAGGCACAGAAAGAGGGGGTCACGTTGTCTTGGTGACCATGTTCAGACATCATCAGACAGGGATCCTTAGCCAAGGTCACAGGGTAGGGGGCATCTGTTGGAGGAGCTTCAGTCTGCATCAAATACCACACTGAGGCAGAACCTGGTATCTGCCAGGGAGAACTTGCCAGGAAGACCACAAAAGAGGTTGGTCTGAGTGGTAGGGTGGGCAGGGTCTGCGTGGTCAGGACAGGGCTCTGGGATGCTTCACAAAGCTCATACGTACATTGAACTGCGTGCACTGTTACCTGGGGTCAGCTAACAGAGGCTGAAACGTCAGCAGCTTCCAAGAAGTTAAAGGAGGTTCCAAACAGATCAACCATAAAATACTCAGGAGAGTGTGAAAGGGCTATGGCTTTGACAAGGCTTCAGCTGCAATATATGGTTTCTTCTAGCCAGCTCTTATTTTTTGGAGGGGGGCGGGCATCACTGCTCTAGCCAGCAATTAAAACTCTCATTTAAGAGTTTCAGATTTAACTCGCTGCCTGGCATGCAAAGAGCTCAGCTGTGTAAGGAAGCTCTGTGAGAAAGCTCTTCCTGGGCATTTTTGAGCCAGATATTAGAAGAATGGCGGCCCTTTCTTCAGCTTGAATCTCCTTCCTCACCATCCAGCTTATATATGTGTGTGTGTATGTATATATATAATATGGTGTGTGTATATATACAAGTAAGGTGTATATATATATATATAAGTAAGGTATATATAAGGAAGTTCAGAAGATTGCTAGTATATTGATGAATTGATTCCTTTACCCTTTATGCAATGAATGCCCATTAAAAACCTACTGAGCATGGTGCTTTAGCACTGATGGTGACCGAGGGAGCTGCAACCCCTGCTCCCAAGCATCTCACAGTGAAGCAGGCAAGAGAGAGCAGTAAGCAGCAGATGTATTAGAATGTGTGGAACCATAGGCAAGGTTTAGAGGATGACCCGGTGAACAGGGAAGCTTCTGAAAGAAGGCAGAAAGGCTTGCTCTCCTCTTGCTGACCATGACCCCTTCGCCCATTCTAGCATGGAATTCTCCACTCCTTTCTAAAGGAAACCCCCTCCCATGAACTCAGGAGAGACAGCTGTCGTCCCAAACAAGCTACTGTGTTATTTACAAGGTTCTGTTAATCCCTAATTGTGGAATAAAAGATCACAATCTGTTCAATGGGATTTTAGGCTTCACCAAATGAATATAGAAGGTTCTCTCTCTCTCTCTCATACATATAATATGTATGCTGATATAGATGATATGTTTTTGTGAGCAAGCAAATATGATGTATAATTTTGAAGAAGTTAATCAGACCAGTTTCTTCTATACAATGTCATACACTATAAAAATTAAAAGGAAATGCTAAATGGGGAAAAATACTCATAGAAAAGATGATGTTTTCATACATGCCCAAGGACCTTTAAAAATCATTAGGAAAAAAAGATAAGCAACGTTGGAGAAGTGTGAGCAAAGGACTGAACAGACAGTGTCTGCTCCTGCTAATTCACAGTTGTTCTACTTGCCCAAATCTTGCACATGAAAAAAAGTTTGGATTTATTATGGAGAATTTACATGAAAGTTAATCTGACACATTATAGTGATAGACAGATTATTACTGTGCTGCATGATAATCAGACTTAATTTGCATAAAGGCTGTAATTAGTATTAGTTTTAGTTAGCCAATGTTTGGGTTCTTTTTCTCACTCTTAACATTTCTTGGTAACTGTAATTGTTGTCAAAGATGTCAATTTCCCCCCAGAACCCACACGTTCATACCCACACATGCACACATGTGCACAGACACACTTACCCACTGAGGGAAACTGTTCCCTTGCCTTGATCAGGTTCCCACACCTCCCTAGTTATCTACCCTCTATTCCCCTCCCATAACTGAAACTCCTTCGGTGACCTCTTAGACTCCCCAAAATTTGAGCCATAGAGTCCTTCAACTTTCCCAGAGGTCCTGCTAATAAAATCCTCAAAGCAGAGAATTCTGAGATTTGAGGGAATGAGCAATCTCTCTTGGGGGAGAGGGCCGCAGAATGGGGGCGTTTCATGAAGAGGTGCCCGATGTTGTCTCTAGGGTGAATCAAGACAGCAACATTACACCCCCGATGTTGCCTCTAGGGTGAATCAAGACAGCAACACTACACATGTAATTTCAAGGTCTAGGAATAGGCAGGAGCCCTGGTGGTGTTGGGCTGTGATCCGAATGATCCATGGGCAGCCTGAAACCATCAGCACCTCTAAGGGAGAAAGGGAGAGCTTTCTACTCCCTTGTACAATGGCAGTCTCAGAAACCCATGGGAGGGGGGAAGGGGCATCGCTGTAAGTCACCAGCACTGACTGGATGGCAGGTGTGATTTTTTTTTAAGTGATAGACACAACAATCCCTCATGACCAAAGGAAGAAAGAGGACTCAGCTCCCTCTCTCTGGCTTTGGGCTCAGGGAATTCAATGCAAGAAAGCAACCATGTGAGGACATTTTTCTCTGCAACCACCACAGAAAAGGAGGGGGCAGCTCAGGTACATGAAGTTGAGGTTGACCAAGGAGAAAAGAACATGCCGAGCTCTCTCTGACTCCCAGCTTTGCAAACTCCACCACTCAAATCTCCAAAGCAGTATGGCTCTTGGGCCCACCAAGAATCAGTGCGTCCTAGCATGTTCCCAAAGGAGCCCTGGTGGTGCAGTGGTGACTGTCTGCACTTATAAAGATTACAGCCTTGGAACCCTATGGGGCAGCCCTGTTCTGTCCTCTTGGAACATTTGGCATCAGCAGCTTACTACATGGTGGCAAAGCATTTGAAGAAGGCCCCCTTCTACCTCTACTGTGCAAATGCCTTAGCTGATGCATCACATTCTTTTCATGGGAGATAAAATCATCAATCTCACAATTAAAGCTAGAAGACTTAGAATTGCCTGGGGAAACTAATGCATTATTATGAAGGCGGCAAATGGTAAAGGACTGAAGGTGATGAGCTGCTTTCTTGTTTTGACGGGGTTGTACAAAAAAAAAGCAATGGGAAAGCAGAAAGACCAAGAGATGCAGATGGGCCATGAGCCCAGAGGAGTTATTACACATGAACTGAAGGGCAGTCAATGGGTGATGGTGGCTCTGAAATTCTAATGACTTTCCCAGGGCCCCAAGAAGTGGAACCCTCAAAGGATGTGGTCAAACAAGTACTCATGAGGAGGTGGAGAGATTAGAACTTCCATTCCTTGCTGATGGATTATAAATTGGTGCAGGCACTGTGGAAATGAGTTTGATGGTTCTTTTAAAAAGGTAAAGATCGTGTTTTCTTAATGACAAAAAAGTGTTGCTGTAAAGTTGATTCTGACTCGTGGTGACTCCATGAAAACTAATAACCCCAAAATTCACTGCCATTGAGTTGATTCTGACTCATAGCGACTATATGGCCAAGTAAAACTGCCCCATAAGGTGTCCAACTTCAAGTGTTATGGGAGCAGAGTTCCAGATCTTTTTCCAATAGAGTGACAGGTAGGTTCAAATGGTTGACCTATCAGTTAGCAGCCCTGAAGGGTTCACAAAAAGTTAGTGGAAAATTGGAATCAAAAGAGAATGGGATTTTCCTACAAACTTTTTGAAGCATCTTCATATAATCCAGAAACTCCATTCATTGTATTCAAAGTAATAAAAGCAGGAACTCCAACTGGTGAGGTAGATTAACACTCATAGCAGGACCATTTACAATAGTCAAAAGGTTGAAACAACTCAACTTTCCTGTCCAGGAACAGAAGAGTGGAAACGCAAGGTGTGTCTAGGTCATGGAACTTAAAAAGAAATGGATGCTAAGTACCACCTGGATGAACCTTGGGAACATTATGTTGAGTGAACACAAAGGGACAAATATTATATGGTCTCACTTATATAGAATGTCTGGAATAATCAAAGCTTATTACCAGCAATTTTGGGGTGGGTTGGGGAGCAGGTAGGAAGAGTTTCTGATAAGAGTGATGGAAAAATTTGGAAACAGTGATGTTAAGAAACAAGGTGTGATGAATATAATTAATGTCAGCCTTAAGTCAGAGAAAACGATGAGTAGTGGAGATTGTAGATGACAAATAACTTATTTTGAAAAAGCATTTTCTCTTCCTGACCTCCCCAATATCTTCAGGATCCAGTTACAGGTGGTCTCTGATTTGGGCTTCTTTGATTTAACATGAACTGCACTTGCAAACACTTGTTTTTTCTATGATTTGTGTATTTCTTTGTGTATGGATGTATATAAGTATTGGAATATATCTGTACCTTTATATGCAATATTCCCATCACTCAAAGATAAACAAAGATCAGACTTATAAGAATACTGATAATAAAAAGTAATGATAAAGAAAAAAAGCAGATAGGAGAGAGAGATTTAACTTTTATTAGGGTTGAATTATAAAGGAGTCATCAGAGTACCAGTCTATCGTAAGTCAAGGGTGACCTGCATTTCTTCCAGGTAAGTGGGAGACTCTGAATGTCAGGACTTTGCAAGGCTGTGAAGCATCCAGACCTTGGGTTCTTCCCCCCACAGTGATCCAGTTCTGTAGTTTCTACTGGAGACAGCAGGGAGGGAGTGGATGTAGGGCTTTAGGGGGTGTGGAGACAGCTGCTAGTTACGACCACCAAGATCAGCTTTGCTATGACTAATGTTGTCATCTCTATACCCCCTCTTTACTTTATGACCCTCCTCTTGATGCTTTATGGCCCTGTAATTACATGTGGCTGACATGGTGCTTGTGGCTGGCAATGTGAGCGGATGTGCCTGCCTTATGCAACAGTTCCATTTGTACCAACATGATTAAATAGAAGTGACCTGACTCAAGAAGCAAGACTTGGAGGGCTACAGAGGTTAATGAGAGAGTCGTAAAGAAGCGGGTGGACTCTTAGCAAACATTGCTTTGCACTGAGGTTATTTAGAAATTTGGAACTTATATGAGTCCCTGGAGGGAAAGGGAGATATTACATGAGCAGATATTTTATTTATTGTTTTCTCCCCAAACAGTAAGTAATAAACAGATGAAACCACAAGGTTAGAGAATTATATTACCTTTTGGCTTTGGCCAAGGGAAACTTTAATTTTCTAACTAGCGATAGCAGATACTTCCTCTTACTGTGAGGCTAGGGAACAGCTACTGGAAAATCTTCATACAAGGGGATTTATTTGGGGCTTTCATGGCTCCTGGGGGAAATGCACAGGGGTTGGATGATTGAGAGGAGATTTCCATGGATTAAGGGTAAGCTCTTCCCTAGAAGTAGGCCTGCCTGGTTTGCAGCGACTCCTGGACATTAACTGAGCTCTCTGGATTACGGAGGTAGATCCTGGCTTACTTCACCTTTCTAACTCAGCATGCCCAGTCCATGCCTCACATGCAAAGTCCAAAGGGCCAGTAGAACAGCCAGGGTCTCCTCTTAGCACTTATGTCCTCCAGAGCCTTGGGTCAGCACTTCCTCGCAATAGGGGAAAGGGCACTCATGATTACTGTATGTAGATAAATCAGGTCAAACTCAATTATGCTGCACTAACAACCCCAAGGTCCCAGTAGCTCCTTTCTTGCTCCTGCAAAATCTGGTGCTGGATTTATAGAAGTCTAAGTACAGGAATGTACGTAAGTAAATATATTTATATATGAAGATGGGGAAATAGATCTGAGTGCATATACTTATAGGATTAGTATTAAGACAACAGCTGGGCATTGGACCTCCACTCTCACACTTCCTCAATGCAAGAACAGTTTTTTTCTATTAATTTGGCATTCCATGATGCTCACCTTCCAGAACCAACTGCTGAAGAAAAATGTGCGCATAAGTAAAAGTGGTGAAGAAAGCTGATGGTGCCTGGCTATCAAAAGATATAGCATCTGAGGTCTTAAAGGCTTTAAGGTAAATAAATGGCCATCTAGCTTAGATGCAACAAAACCCACATGGAAGAAGCACACCAGCCTGTATGACCATGAGATGTTGAAGGGATCAGTTAACAGATATCAAAGAACTAAAAATTATATCATTATAAATGAGGAGTACAGATTGGAGACCTAAAGCCCATTGGTGGGTGAAGCGACATTCCCTTACAGAAAGGTCATGGGGAGGAGACTAGCTAGTCAAGGCACAGTGTAGCAACAATGAAATCTTTCCTCTAGTTATTAAATGCTTCCTCCCCCCACTATCATGATCCCAATTCTACCTTACAAATAATCTACCTTACAAATCAGACCAGGGGAGACACACTGGTACAGTTAGGAACCAGAAACATGGGGAATTCAGGACAGATGATGCCTTTAGGACTAGTTGTGAGAGTGGTGATACCAGGAGAGTGGAGGAAATGTGGAATAGGAAGGGGGAACCAATTACAAGGTTCTACATATAACCTCCTCCCTGGAATATGGACAACAGGGAGGTGGGAGAAGGGAGACATCATACAGTGTACGATATGACAAAAAAATAATAATTTACAAATTATCAAGGTTTCATGAGGGAAAGGGAGGGGAAATATGAGGAGCTAATACCAGGGCTTAAATGGAAAGAAAATGTTTCAAGAATGATGATGGCGGCAAATGTACAAATGTGGTTTGCATACAATGGGCATATGTATTGATTGTAATACGCATTGTATGAGCCCTCAATAAAGTGCAAAAAAAAAATCTAGTTGCCAACAGCTAGCCAGGAAGCTGCCCAGCCTCTATCCAGAAACTATTGCCTCCAGGAAAGGAATACAGACCATACAAATGAAAAGATACTTTAGAAGAACACCGACAGACAGAAAAAGATACATGAAGTAGATTTGAACCATTGTTTAAAGGGGCGGAAGAAGGGAGTTGTGTTTGAGCAGCCGAAATAAAGGGGAGTAAATAAGTACATCAGTTGGTGTCTTTAGTCTTTCTTCCTTGTCATTTTAGTACATGAGCTCCAAACTCTTCCCCCAAATAAAAAGACAGCAGCTGGGGCATTTCATGGAGACTTTTGCCGACTCACCCTGGACCTATCATGGTCTTTCATTTCCCATAGGATCGTCATGCAGTGCTGAACAAGCCAGGTAATACTGCTTAGGGCAGTGAGACAGCTAAGTAGATGGTCTGTATGCCCAGCCAAGACGAGGTAACTGCCTATTGGCCACCATTGGTGCTGCTTACCACTGTGTCTGCTCCTGCCAATCTTTTTGAAAAACATTTAGTGGGCTAGCTTAATTGTTGCCCTTCTTTCCGACCCTGTGGCTGCAGCATGGGCTCTGGCATCGGAAAGCCTCTGAAGATGAGATAGGACTGGCCGGGGCTTCCTTCCATTGCGCATGCATCCCTAGGAATCCGAGCTGACTCACCGCCACCAGGCGACAACAACATTTTTCATAGGAGACATTGAGCTGCAGAGAAATGAAATAACTTGACCATGAGCAGCTGAATCCATCATTAGGACAGATCCGTGGACCCACATCCATATGGTTTTTGTGTATTTGAATTTTCCCTCAGGTGCAGGGGGCTGAGTAAATCACAGAAGTCATCATCATCAATCCAGTCCAAGTCCACATTGGGGATCTGATGTACTTATTTACTCCCCTTTATTTCGGCTGCTCAAACACAGCTCCCTTCTCCTGCCCCTTTAAACAATGGTTCAAATCTACTTAATGTATCTTTTTCTGTCTGTCGGTGTTCTTCTAAAGTGTCTTTTCATTTGTATGGTTTGTATTCCTTTCCTGGTGGCATAGTGGGCTACATCTTGAACTGCGAGTCCCGAGGTCACCAGTCACTCTGTGGGAGAAAGATGAACTTATTGCTACTATGAAACATTTTAAGAATCTCCAAAACCTAAAGAAGCAGCTCCACTCTGTCCCATCGGCTCATCTCGAGTTGTCATCAGCTGCATGGCAGGGAGTTTGGTTTTGGTGTTTGGGATGTTCTTCCCATCATAGCATGTCATCTCTCAAATGACATCCATGGTCCCTGAAAGGCCTTATGAACATACTGCAGGGGGGCAGAAAACAATTGTGATGTAAATAACATCACTTTACAATTGTGATGCAAATGAAATCACTTGGCATTGCAAGAGTGGTTACAAACTCAGGTGTTATTTGAGTCCACCCAGAGGTGACTTGGAAGAAAGACCTGGAGATAGTCCCAAAGAGAAAAATCAGCCATCGAACCCCCACCCTCACCCCTGGAGCCCACTGCTGCTCTGATACATGGGGGGGTTGTCCTGCACCAAAGTTGACTCCATAGTGACCATCTCTAAAATTGCCTTACCCGGTTCTGGCAAAGATTCTCCATGGCCTGCAGCAGTCTGGTGTGTGTGCACTTACAGGAGTTTCCATGGGAGATTCAGCATGGTTGCCTCAACATGATGGTGTTTTGCCTCTGCTAGCCACCAATTACCACCACCCCACCCCCACACACACAATAACCACGTTTGAGCATTAACACATATCTCAGGGCCCCAGGTTTACCATCAATGTAATAAAGTCAAGAAGAGAATTCCTTATGGCATTAAGGATGTCTTGATGTTAATTACTTTAAAAGGCAACCTGTAAAGTGACCCACCGTTTCCTTGGAGGCCAGAGCTTTGTAGATCTTAACTTTTATCATGCTTAGTTTCCGTGTGACAGGTTTGCAGCCTATGGGACTCACTTGGTACCTGTCACTTACCTTCTGCAGAGCTTTATCTGTCACTGTTTCTCAGGATCAAAGGAGTGTATAAAATCAGGCTCAGGGGAGATTGTGCTGTCTTTACCTGGTTTTCTTCAGGACACTGCAGGTGCTGGACTGCTTTCTGCAGTATCAGGGGCCATTTCAGGGGAGGCTGAGGTCCAGGTTACTTGTGGTCACCCTGTGTACATCTTTTAATCTGCTCTCTGTGTACTAAGCTGACCAATACTGCACCCCTTAATTGGTAATGAAAATACTCTCCTTGGGGAAGGGACCATATCTGATTTATCCATCATTCCCAGTCCCTGGCTTCACTGTTCAAGCTTTCTTAAATCTCATCCTTCATGACTCTCAGTTGACTCATTTTTCTTCTATTCCTTTTTTATCCTTGACATCTCAAGTTTTTAAAAATTTATTGCCCTTTGCCCCTCTTGCCCTACCCTAGTGTCAGCAACTAGAATATGTACTTCTTGAGAGCAAAACCCAACCCCCTGACCTGATGCTGTTGAGTTGATTCTGACTCATGGTGACCCGACCCCATGGGCTACAGAGCAGAACTGCACTCCAGAAGGTGTTTAATGGCCATGAGGTAAGGAGATTGATACCAGGCTTTGCCTCCATGGAACTGCTGAATGGGTAGGAGCTGTTTAACTTTTGGTTAGTAGTGGAGTGCAAACTACTTGGGACTCAGTTTTACACTTGATCTTAGCCAAAAGGCCGAGAAGTGATTCACTATTCATTTCTCAGGGCTGGGAACAGTATCAGGTACATAGAGGAACACTCTTGTTGAATGAATGGCTCAGAGAGAATCTAGACAATCCAGCTTATATGCATCTACCTCAGGGGTACCTGTCTCTGAGTGGTAAGCACAGAGAGATGGCATGTTGAATTCTTGCACCAACACCTTGCCTTGAAGCAATAGTGTGGTTAGGCAGAAAGGCTAAGGTGCAAGAGATGGAACCTCATGAATGTCACGGCTCTCCCGAGTAATTTTCATTGTATTCTCTGCACTGTGCCTCCTAAAACCCCCTTGTGTAGCTGTGGTCAGCAGGCCATTTTTCTTTATTCTCCTTCTTAAATTGAGACTCCTTGCTGTAGCAGTTAACAGGCATGGTATTTCACCTCCAGCTTGTCTGCCTCCCAGTAGCTTGGTGAAGCAATCCTTGTGTTTAGCTTATCGATATCCATTTGGGACATTTGTCTTCTAGACTGACCCTTTTTTCAGCCTGCCCTAACTATTCTTTAACCTTGTAAGTCATTTTAATCTGAGATGCTCTGAAGATGAAAGTTATGCCGCGCACGCCATATAAATTAATATTATGATGCTAAGACCATTCCATTTGTCTAGAGATTTGCCATGATTTACTTTTTATGGGTAAAGTTTTATTCAACTCTTAACAGTGAGACATAAAACTGTTACAATTGTAATGAAACCTATAAAAGCACAGAGGGTAGGCTCAGGGAAAAGGTGTCCATGGGGGATGGTGAGACCTCTGGGAACAAAGGGAGACAAGCTTTGGTCAATCATTTTCAAAGGTTTTCCTGGCCTAGGTAAAATAATGCTGGGTCAGAGTGTTGCACTGGTATTGTTTATAACATAGTTCCCCACACTTTCAGGAAAATATAAAATTGCTCAGTGCCTCGGCAGCTAAAACTTTTGTCTACAGTCCAGGATAAAGCTAAGGTAACTGCCTGTTGCAGCCCTCCTGAGTGATTCCACCACCCTTCAGGGTATGAGAATGCCCACTTTGGAAACTTTGGTGAAGAGTTCCAAAAACATATCAGAATTTGAGACCCTGAGTGTCCACAGCAGGCCCCAAGTGGTCCTCAAAACAAAATGGACTTATTTCTAACCTCTTTGGCAAAAACAAAGAAGACTGTGCCTATCAGTGATGATTTCAATAGGAAATTGCACAATCTAACTAGGATCTCTTGGAAAGATTTTCATTAAAGGGACTATTTCAAGGATACTGGTGTCCTAGTGCTTTTCTCTTCAGTCTGTTAACTATAAAGTCAGCAGTTCAAAACCACCTACCACTCTTCAGGAAACAATGCTCCCTGAGTGATTTACATTCTTGGAAGTCCAAGAGAGCATTTCTGTGGGTGGGAATCAGTTCCACGGGAGTTGTGTCCAGGCGGTGGACATTGTAATATCATTAATGAAGAGCCATACTCTCGAGCTAGTAAGAACTCCATTACTGATCCCGAGGCTGAAAGGATGGGACCCCAAATGGTTTCTGGGATCCTTGAATAAAGTTTCCAGAGAATTTACTATAGTTAAGATCTCTCAAAGTGCAGTTAACCTACAGAAACCTTTCAGGGTTAGAACTGGGGGAATCCCTGGTCCTCTAGTCTTTTGTCAGTAATTCTTATAGGCTTAGTTTTTTTTTACACGCAAGAGGGCAAGAGGACCACTGGCTATGGTCAATGTAGGTCAAATTTGGGCACAAAGCCTGGAAGCATGGTGAACACTAGAACTGAATGGGCTCATTAGGGGATGGAGAGGCTTTCTTGATGGGGAGGAGACAGCTAGTAGAAAAAGGTCAATGCCAGGACCTTTGCCATCCTGTGAGCCTTGAGATGACACCTCTTCTGACTGCTATCAAATTTTGTTGAAGCACAGATCCACTTGGAAACCCTTCATAAGAAAAAAAAATCAATTATATAAATTTTACTTCTTGCTTGTTTTTCTGAGTGTTAAAGCAGGGAAGATGGGGATGAATAAGAATAAGAAGATCCCTGAGAAAGTTGACTCTAAACCGAAGGAGCAGACTCTTCTGATACTGAGTCACCAACATCCTCACACATTTCAAAACGAGAGATGTTTACCCCCTTAGGTCCCTGTGAAGCTTTAGGATTGTTCTTGGCATTAATTGCCATCAAGGCTATTCTGACTAATGGAGTCCATGTTGTGTGCAGGGTAGAGTTGCTCCACAGGGCTTCCAGGCAGAAGACCTTTAGGAAGCAGATCCCTGGGAGTTGCTGGGGGTCCACCTCTCTAGCCTTATTGGCTGGTAATTGAGCACACAACCTTTTTGCCACTCCAGGTGCCTGGCTTTAGAAATGCAAAGCACGATTTTTGCAATAAATAATTCGTACTCAAGACTTTGATCTTTGATCTTCATCAGCAAGTGCTTCAAGTCCTCACTTTCAGAAAGCAAGGTTGTGCCATTTACATATCACAAGCTATTAGTAAATCATCCTCAGATCCTAATGCTGCATCCTTCCAGAGTAGAAAGAAGCAGGAGAGGTATGACACATGCATAATACATTTCCTGTATTCATTAATTTTAGAAATATGTTGAAGAGTGTTGAGTTTATCGTACCATTGTCCAACCACTACTTTATTCATTCATTTCCTTGTACTCCATTTTCTCCTCTGTTCCTGAGGGGCATCTTTTTTTTTTTTAGATTGGATGCAGCACCCTCACAAGTAAATTGTTATTTGGAGACTTGTATTTTCAATTTATACATATTTTATTACATAACATATGTAGTACCATTATGTTTTCAGACACATCCATGTTACTATATGTACATATAGACCATAGATTGTAATTCATTCTACGGAGTTTCATTTTCACATTTTGCCACCTGTTGTCTCTCTAATCTCCTGAGATGGACATCTGAGTGATTTCTAATTGCTTATGCCCTCAAATCGTGGTTCAGTGAATCACCTTCATTGATGTTCTGTTGCCTAAAATACCACCTGGCATTGGACAACATTTTAATTCTTGTACTTTAATTAATGTAATGTAACATTTGTTTTGTTGCTTTAATTTGGAGTGCTTACTAGTGATTACTAGTGATTTTGCAAATTTCTTCATAAACTTAATATCCATTTGAGTTTCCTTTCTGTCAGTTGTATGTACCTATCCTTTGCCATATTTTAATAGCTGAGCCAGTCCACAAAATCATGAAACTAGAGAAAATATTGAAGTTTTCAAGGATTTCATTTTACTTAGATACACAAACAACATGTATGCGAACAGTAGTCAAAAAAATAAAACCATGTATGGAATGGAGTACCTCTGATGAAAAAAAAGACTTCTTTAAAGTATTTTAAAACAAAAGCTATTACTTTGGGGATTATGGAACACCTAACTCAAGTTACTGTATTTTTAAATTTCCTCATATGCATGTGAAAGCTGGACAATGACAAAGACAGGAGAAGAATTGAAGACTTTGGATGGCCAGGGAAGAATATCAGAAGAATGAACAAATTTATCTTAAAAGAAAATCAGCTGGAATGTCCCATAGATGTGAAGATGGTGAAATTTAGTCTCCTATTACTTAGACATGTGTTTAGGAGGGACCAGCCCCTGAAGATACTCATGATGCTTGGGAGAGAGTAAGTCCTGAAGAGGATGACCCTCATGGAGATGGACCACCATGGTGGCTGAAACAACAGGTGCAAGCATGGCCACAATTGTGACGAGTGCATGTCTGGGTAGAGTTTCTTCAGTTGTACAGAAGGTGTTTATGAGTCAAAACTATTTCAATAGCACCTAGCAACAACGAAATTCTTTGTTCATTGGTCAGTTGATGTGCCTATCTTTCCGGCCCTACTTATTGCTGATTTGTAGGAGTTCCTTATGAAATTCACACATGGCATTCTTCATTGTTTAGTGCAATGATAAATACCATCTCTTAATTCGTTATCTATTAACTTTGTGATATCCTTTATTGAATAGAAATGTTTTTAATTTTTATAGAGCTCACTCTACTTTCTTGCATTAGTCTTATGATGTGTGCTTTCCACGTTTTATAAAATAACTCTTTTTTCATATTCAAGTCATTTTATAATTTCCTTTGATTAAGTTTTACATTTCATAATTTTAATTTATACATTTACAGTCTAGATTCCATTGCTGTATGAAGTATTAAGTAGTAATTCAGATTTATTTTTCTCCATTAATAAGCTAGTATCTCTAACCATATTCACTATGTAGTCTATTCTTTTGCTATATGGAGTTTCCTTATGAATGAAGTTCTCATACATACTCGTTTCTTTCTCTAAAATTTTTCTTTTCTCTTATGGACTATAATTTGTTCATGTGCTAATCCCAGCTTGTTTTCATTACTATGGCATTTTCGTGTCCAAAAGAACAGATCCCTGATTTCTGCCATTTAAACTTCATATTTAAGACTGACAAATATTTGTGGTTACTTTTACATATAAAATTTCAAATTAGGGGCTGAGCCCTTATGGCATAGTGGGTGAGTGTGGGACTGCAGCCCACTAGGTTGGCTGTTCAAATCCAGCAGGAGCAAGACTGAGCTTCCTACTCCCACTAGAGGGCAGTGATACCCCCCAAAAAAAAACCCCTTCAAATTAGTTTATTGAATTTCTCAGAGTCCCAATGGTATTTTGAATAAATTGCATTGAAATTATTAATGAATCTTTATACTAATAAAATCCTTCTTGTTTTTTTCTAACTTGCTCAGATGTAGTTTACAACTTGGCGACTAACTTTTTGTGTTTTTATCTGCAAATATTAGCAGTTTTATCTCTTTCTTGTGAGACCTATGTCCTTTATGATTTTGCTTTACTTCATTTCTTATAGCCTTGACTGGCACCTCATCAGTACTATGCTAAACAATCATTGTGTTAATGACCTAACTCCTTTTTATACTACAAATTTTATATGGAAAACCCCTAAAATTGTACATAAATAACGATATTGCCTAGGACTTTCAGTGATATTTCCTTTGCTAAATTAAGGAAGTTGCCTCTATTTCGTGTTCATTTTCAATAAAAAATAAATAATTCTATTTATTTTGTTGCTGTCATCAAGAATGTACATAGCAGAACAAAAAACAGAGGAACAGTATTTACAGGTACCAGTCAGTGACAAGGATGACATCTTTGACTGGTGTAACGATTCTTGCCCTTCCTGCCTGAGTTGTGTCTCCCTCATTACCATGAGCTTATTGCCCCAAAGGTTTCTACTGAATTTTTGGAGCTTTCTTTTAAAATGTCATCAGATAAACTTTATCAAATTCTATGTCTGTCAACCTTTTTTATGGTTAAATGAAAGATAAGTAAAAAGCTACCCTATTCTCTATACTTGAGAATAGTACAGCCATCTCTTAAAAATGTAGTCACCAAAAAAACCCCAAAAACATAGTCACCTAATTCCAGTCTGACCCATTTTGTTTCAATTTTTTGCCCCTATAATACATACCCCATCTTGAGTTATCTAAATCAAGTACCACGCATCTTATCATCACATCAAAAGTTCTTTCAGTTTGTATCTTTGAAATATAAGAGCTCTTAACACACAGTCCCTGCAACATTATGGTGGATTTTTAATTTAATTCACTGTTATTGGAGTTATTGGAGTTAGAACTTTATTTACAGGGCTGAGCCCCAGTGGTTTAAGTGGTTGTGTGCAGGGCTGCGGCCCACTGGGTTGGTGGTTCAAATCCAGCATCAGCTCTCCAGGAGCAAAGCTGGGTCTCCTACACTGATGAGAGGGCAATGATGCCCCCTGCCCCCAAAATTTTATTTACAAGTTTATAAATCCATATTTAACTGAAGTGAGCCTGTATTTTAAATCTCATATTTCTTTTATGTCATTTTGAAAATAAGGTTTTTTTTTTTTTTTTTTGCCTCATCAAGTAGACTAGTGGTTTTGCTTGTTTCACTTCTTTTATAGTCTCATAATTAGGAAATACTTAAGTCTTGAGATCTTGGCAGAATTAGTCTACAAGGCAATCTGAATATTGAGACGATTTTGTTGCTGTTGTTATTTAATTTAAAGGGATGTCTTTCAGTCATATTTTAGGTGTTTTTTTTTTCATTTTGATTGGCCTCATGATATTTTCTGTTGCTTATTGTGCTAATTCTGATATTATGTGCTCTCTATTATAGGTCTCAAAAGTTATTAATGTGAAGATGGTGACAATATACTTGTTTTCTGTTTTTACCCTGTGTTTTATATACTTCTTCATTTCCTTTATTTCTCTAATAACTTTTACATGAAGTCTTTTTTCTATTGTCAATCTATTTAAAGAAATAGCTCTGGAATAATTCACACTAAACTTTACCAAGGTATTGAATCACATCTACTTTGCCATCTCTTATAACATGTTTGCTTTTTTCTTATTTGACTATGCCCTGAAAGAGTATGTGTAGTGGCATTTTGAAGGGCAAATACCCTGATACTTTGTGCTGTAGCTTGAAATGTGTTAACTAAGTTCTCATAATTGAGTAATAATAAAAATTTAGCTTTGAAATTGCTTTTCTGTCAATTTTTTCAAATTATATTCTTCATAATATTTTAGCTTTTATTATGAAAATTCCATTATTTGTTTTCACTGTCTTTTGTTTTGTTTTGTTTGAGAATTTCAGCATTAACTCAACTCTTTTTTGTTTGTTTTTTTGGGGGGTATCACTGCCTCTGGTGGTTGTAGGCACTACTCAGTGCTGCTCCTGAGAGCCGCCAGTGAATTTGAACCGCCAAGCCTGAAGGCCATAGTCCTGCACTCAACCACTTACGCCACTGGGGCTCAGCCTAACTCAACTGTTAACTCTTGTTACTTCACTAGGGAACTATTTCTTATTCTCATTCTGGAAGCTCTAAGTATTTTTTTAATATTCTTAAGTTTTATTATAATGTCACCAAGTGGACATTTTTCCTTCCCTCTTATTTGACACCATAGGAGCCTTTTCAATTTAAAGAATCCATAATTTATTAATTCTGAGGGGGGAAAAATCTCCATTACTTAAAAATATATTCTCCTTTGCGTTTTCCTATCACATTTTTTTTTCAGGAATCCTATTATCTGAGGGTCACTGCCTGGACTTATATCTTAATATCTCTCAACTTTAATTTTTTTCTCTAGTTCCCTTTTCTGTCTCTTTATTTTTTTCTTACTGATTTTGGTGTGTGTGTGTGGGGGGGATTTTCTCATTATGTCTTCCAATTCACTTGCTTTCTTTCTTCAGTTATATTCTAACATATTGTTTGTCCTGTGCATTGTGTTCTTCATTTTAATGTCTACTACATATTTTTACATGGTTCCTTTAAAAATTTCTTATTCTTACCTTCCTTAATTAATATTTTCCCACATCTCCTTAAGTATATTTATCACATGTGTATTCCTTTCATCTATCCAAATGCTTCTACTTATGGTGTACATCTTTACTGAAATCTAATTATTTGGGTTTGGATACCTATGGTCCTGTATTGTCTTCAGGTGCCCTCCAGCCATTTCCAGGTCATGATGAGCTACGTATAACAGAAAGAAACATGGCATGGTGCCACGTCTGCCTCACGATTGTCATGGTTGATCCCACCCTTGTAACCACAATGTCAATCTCTGTTTTCTTTTTTACTGACCCTCTGCTTTACCATGCAGGATCCTTTGCTCAAGAGATTGATGTCTCCTGATAACAAGTTCAAAGTACAGTAGATGACATTTCATTAGTTTTGATTCTAAGGAACATTTTGACTGTACTTCTATAGCAGATTTGTTTGTTCTTTTGGCAGTCCAAGGTTCTGTCAGGAGTCTGCACCAACAGCATAATTCAAATGCATCCTTCTTTACTTAACTTTTTCTTATTCATTGCCCAGCTTTCATTCACATAGGAGGTGATGGAAAACACCATGGCTGGCATCAGCACCACTTTAGTGACATCCTTGCTCTTCAACTTTTATGATGTCTTATACAGTAGATTTGCCCGATGTAATGTGTCATTTGATATCTTGCCTGACACTTCCATGAGCATTGATTGTGGGTACAAACAATATGAAATCCAATGTGTACAGGATCTTTTTCTGCTGTTGAAAAATGAAATTCTCTTTTATTTTTAAATGAAATTCTCAATACAGCAGTCATTAGTCTTGAAAAATTCTATCAAATGAGCTCCCAATTCATTTCTATGGCCAATGCCAGATTTTCCAATTACTGTTCCTTCTTTGTTTCAAACTTTTGCCTTCTAATCACCAATATTTATCAGTGCACCTTGACTGCGTGTTTGATCAATTTCAAGTGGAAGAAGTTTGTAGAATGCTTTCATTTCTTCATCACCAGCCTCAGTGATTGGTGCATAAATTTGAATAATAGTTGTATTAACTGGGTTTCCTTGTAGGTGTATAGATCTTACCTTATCAGAGATAGCATTGTACTTCAAGATAGCTCTTGAAATGTTCTTTTGGATGATGAATATGATGACACTTCTCTGGGATTTGTCATTCCTGCATTGTAAACTATATGATAGTCTGATTCAGAATGATGAAGTCCAGTCCATTTTATCTCATCAATGCCTTAGCCATCAATTGTTATGCATTCCATATCATCGCTGGTGACTACTAACTTTCCTAGATTCTTGGAAATTTGAATACTCTATGGCCCAATTATTAATGGGTGTTTGCAGCTGCTTCTTCTCATTCTCAGCAAAAGCAGGTCCTAGACCCTTCACTCTCTTACATATGATGGTTGATCTAGTTTGAGAAGCCAGTTCTTACACTGGCATATTTTTAGTATCTTCCAACCCAAAGAACTTATCTCTTGACACTGTATCTGACAATACTTCTCTTCTACTCATAGGTTTTCAGTGGCTAATCCCTCAAAACTGGACAGCCTACTCCTTCTTCATAGTCTGTTCTTAGCCTGGAAACTCCATGGAATCTTGTTCAACCTTGAATGACCTTGCTAGTATTCAGAATACTGGTGACCACGCCTTCCATCTTTGCAATATTCAAGTCCCCACACTATGACAAATTGACAGACAAGAAGCAAGTGCTCTTCTATGAATATCATCTATTCCACCTGATAATTCTGTTGAGAGAAAACCAAAGATTAGACTTGAGTCTTGATCCATTCTTGTGTGTTATTAATGATGGGTGATATTCACCCCTGGGGCATATAGCCAAAGGGACCACAGAAACAGTTCTTATCCCTCCTCTTTCCAGTTTCTCCTTGGGAAATTTCCTCAGGTTAGGAGTTAACAGGAAGTAGCACCAGTAGAAGGAGTTGCTGTATGTCAAGATTGTAATGGCACACAGGCAAGAGACTTTCAGTAAACCCGAGGAGAGGTGAGAATGGGGAAGGACTGGGACCACCACACATGGTTTCACAGATTTTCACCACTCAAAGGATATGACGAAGTGGGCTTTGCCATCCACCTCACTCCTAAGCTGTGCACGTTGGTGTGAGGCTCTCCCCATCTGGAGGGTAGGTGCCTTTCCTAAGGCACACGGTGTTAAGACACATTGTTCTAGCAGTGGCCTTCTAAGTTGCATGTGTTATGAGCATCTCCTCACGGCCTTCACCCTACTCTGCCAGCATCAAAGATTTAGTCTGTTAAAAGGACTTCTGTAGAGAGGAGTGTTGTGATAAGCCTCTTAATACAATGAGGGGAACCCCAAGACCAACAGCGGAAAGCTCTATTCCACTCCACTTTCTCATTGTCTCTTTTCATAGCCTTTTGTCCCCAAATGCAATACAATTCACTTGCTTTTTTCAGTAACTCCAAAGAAGAGAAAAAGAGAATCCCTCTCGAGTGCCAGCCCCATCCCTACCCCATTTCTTTAAATTCTTCAGGGCTGCTTTTTGAAGAAGGAGACAGGAACTGGTGCTAGGCCAGCATGTGAAGAGCACCTGGAAACATGCCTGTGTTATCTTTGAAGCATTACTTCATGGATCTTTTATTTGGAAAAATGTTTTGTGTTGTGATTTCTGAGAGGTATTTAAGGCAAATGAAGGAGACCTGGGTTGTTCCCCTGGAGCTCTGATGGTGTCGTGATTAGATATCGGCTTAATAACTAAGGTCAGCAGTTCGAGACCACCAGCTACTGTGGGGAGAAAGATGAGGCTTTCTAGTCTAGTAGAGATTTAAAGTCTCTGAGACCCACAGGGCGGTACTACCCTGTCCTCCAGGGTTGATATGAGGTGTCCTTGACTTGTTGGCAGTGAGTTTGATTTGTTTTTTGGGGGGTGCAGGGTGGTGGTGTTCCCAAATGAGTGTTGGCTGTTTATCAGGGTGTTAGAGGTGAAGTTGGGTAAAGAAGAATAGTGACTAGTCAAACAAAACACAAGCCCTCCACTCACTGCCACGGAGTCTATTTCAACTAAAAGTGACCTTAGAGGGCGGGGTAGAACCACCTCTGGGGGTTTTGGAGAATGCCACTCTCTCCCAGAAAGGAAAACCTTCTCTTTCTCCCCTGGCGCCACTGCCATGTGAAACCCCTATGTCACTAGGCTCTTGTACCAAGATGATAGAACCCAGAAGATTCTCCCCTAGCTCCACAATGCAATCAGTTACTCTCCTTCCTGTGCCATTAGGCTTAGTGTGACCCCAGGCCCCCTCCTACGTATCCAGAAGTGAACGGCTCCCGCGGGCTCTTTGGGGAGCTGATTGCCAGCCTGACGGAGCTGCTAGGTGGGCTCAAACTGCCAACCTTTCAGTTGGCAGCCCAGTGCAAGCAATTGGTGAGACCAAGGGACCCTAACATCGCATGACGTAGGCTGGACACCAGGACTAATACTCCAGATTCTAATTCCCTCACACCGACCGTTGTGAGGCTGCTCAGATTTGATCAGAGCCAGGGAAGGCACTTTGTACACTTTCACACAGAAAGGGAGAAAGCAGTTAGCACGAACCAAAGAGCATTTGAAATGATATTCGCTCCCGTGAGGCAGGATGTTCTTGGGCTGGGAAGGCAGTAACCCCTCCCCTTGGCGACCTTGGTGAATTTCGGAGCCATCTTCAAAGCCGAGCAGGTCTCTCCGAAGCACAGAGTGGCGAGAACACTCCAAATTCTCTGACCTCCCCTCGCTGGGGAAGGATGGCGTCAAGGACACAAGATTTCAATTGCATTGAACATGGCCTGGCCAGGCTCCAAGTGGGTAATTACTTTATGCTTCCTTACAATTTCCCCTTCGGCTTCCAAGGGAGAGCGCAGTCCTGGTGTCCTGGACCAACGTGGCTGGTGCGTGTTGCTAGGCATATGTTGAACAGCTGCCCCCATCACCCACCTCAGCAGACACCTCATTTTAGTAATGAATTCAGGGCTGAAATCGGGCACGATGGTAGCACATTTCTTTGATTAGTGTGCAGGACAAATGTGGTCTTGCATTAGCGTGTCTCCCCCTCCCTCCCACCCGTGGCATGGCTAGAGTGAGCAGCTTTTTTGAGAGCCCGCTTTGGGAGGTGTTCTGATATGAATCTAATTACAAAAAATGCATTCATTTGATCACAATCAACAACCACTGTAGTTACCCTTCAATTATGGTCTTGAAAAGTGGGTTGGAAAACAAAATTTCAGCAAATGAATTGTGCCCTCCAAATGCCTTATGGTCTACAATGACAGCATGCTGCAAGAGAAACTAATCACCTAATGCAACAGGTTCCAGGCCCGGATTTTGTGATGTGAGGAGAGATTTCACATTTTTCCAGACTTGAAGTTTATTTGGGCTGGGTTTGCCTCTGTTGATCCATTTGGCGCTCTCCAACACCTCTTTTTCCCTTTGGTTAACAGGGACTGCAGTCGAGGTTCATAATTTTCCTAAGTTTTGGATTCCTTCATCCATAAAACAGAGGTGATTTCAGTGCCTATCCTATAGCACTTTTCTGAGAAATAAAGGGGATCTTATTCCTGGGCAATAGGGAGTGTTCGATACACATTGCCTTTTATTGTTGTTATTGCTGTTGTCTTCATTGCTGGTGCTCATCTGCTCTTGTCATAAGACTAGTTAGGGGACTGGATTTTTGCTTCCAGGGAGCACGTGGTGGTTGTTGCTAGGGACCATAACGTTCCTTCTCAACTCTCAGTTGTCCCACATGGCAGAGTCAAAACGCTCCTCCGAAATTCCTAGGCTGTAAGCTTTCTGGAGGGACTCTGGTAGGCTAGTGAGGAGCATGTTGGACTTCTCACCCCAAATAAGGTCAGTGATTGAAAATCCCCATCGACTCCTTGAGAGAAAGGGGAGGCTTTCTGCTCCTATAAGGAACTCCAGTCTTGGAAAGTCACAGGGGTGTTTCTCCCCTGTCCTATAGGCTTATGTAGAGTCCGAATGACTGGCTGGCAAAGAGCTTTCTCCCACGGTGACCAACTGTGTTCAAACCACTCACCTTTTGGATAGCAGCTGAGCGTCTAACCCTTGTGCCGCTAAGCTCCTTATAAAGAGAGCTAACCTTTTGTGAGGAGGTGCCAGGTATTGTTTTCTGAACAGCTTTCACTCCATTGTGCATGTGGTTGCCATGAGTTATGGGATAAATCAATGATCAAGTGCCCCAAGCAATACCCATGGCCATTCCAGGTGATTCTGACTCAGGATGATCCAATAGGATGGAGGAGAACTGATCCACCAGGATTCCAAGCCTGAATGCCTGAGGATATTGCACTGGGCAACTCAGGGCTCAAACGCCCGCATGACTAGGGCTCCTTAACTCAAAGATAGGCAACAACAGGGACGGCCAGTATTTTGTCCCACTGTTTTATTTCTCCTGTATGAATCTGTATGCTATTCTCCTCCCTTTAAAAATAAAGAGGACTTATTTAGGGAGAAGTCATACAATTTGTAGAGAAAGGAATTTGAATGTAGATAATTGTATTTTAAAAGTTCACATTCATAACCATATCATACTTTATGGTGACTTTATATGACTCTGCTTCCTCTGATAGGTAGCATGTTCTCTGTGGTCACAAGGCCCTCATCTTTTCCAAAACCACCACCAGTTCATGTGCAGTCCCTTTCTCCCTATTACCCATCAGTGCCCCCTTCTTATCTCTTGAATCCTTAGTTTCTCCTTGAGCAACAATGTCTTTCTCTCTCTCTCTTTTTAAATTTCTAATCTAATCTCTAGATGAAGGTCACTTACATCAATATTGCCCTTCCCGACACCCTAAATTTGTTCTAACCCTTTGGCTCGCTGCCATACAATGTGTGTCAGTGAGGGGTTTTGATGGCAAGAACTTGTCTGCGACGATTTTGAGCAGAAAGGGCACCTATTGGAAGGACGTGAGACTCTCGGCAAACTGCTAGAAATCTTAGGCCTAAGTTTAGAAAGTGAGGAGGAGCCAAAGGTCCTATTGTCCACCCGCCACCTCCACCGAGCCTCAACTCCTTGCTTCTTGTGTGCAAGATTCCAAGTCCTGGGATTTCATGGCTTAGATGAGAGCCCGATACCCATTTCCTAGGATGGAAAGTACAAAATCTATTACCCTTCTCATCGTGAATGGGAGATGGCGATGGAAGGCAGGCAGTGAGAGTCACTCATGTCTGTCTCAGTCAAAGGACACACAGGTGGAAGAATGTTTCCTCCATAGAGAAAGGAGGGGTGTGTGACAAAAGAGAAAACATTATAATTGTTCACAGCACATTTCAGTGATCAAACCAATATCTTCTTGCCAAGTGCTATAATTCTTCAGTCCAAAATTGCCAGGATAAGAAAGTTTTTCTTTCTCTTTCTTTTGGTGGGAGGTGGGGGGAGGGGCATCACTGCCTCCTGGTGGGGTGAGTTGGAGGCTCAGCCTTGCTCCTGGAGAGCTGCTGCTGGATTTGAACCTCCAACCCAGTGGGCCGCAGTCCTGTGCACAACCAGTACGCCTTCCAAGAAAGTTTTTCTTTCAGATTACCCCCTGGTGCACTAATATACCAAGTGATAACAGCTTATGAAAATTGCTAGTGCTGACATACATATTGTTTTACGCCAATGAAATCCACGTTGTACATTTTGGCTAACAACACAATCCCTCACGTATTATTTTGTCAAGTGCATTATGTGTCCCACCACCATCAGATCAAGTCAGACTCAAAAAGACCCCGTGTAGCGCTTCTGTGGCTATAAATCTTCCCAGGAGCATGTCGCAGCCTAATCTTTCACCCATGGCAGTGCTGATGAGCTTGAACTGCTGACCTTGAAGTTAGCATTATTTGTGTGAGTATGTTATATGTGTGAGTCTTTAAAAATTACTGTAAGGATTTGACTTGCTCTCTTTGTGCCACCTCCTGTTTTTGTAATACTCTAGTGGCTTGGTCCTTTCCTGGACTGAAACCTTGCCTTGTGCATGAGGCCTGACATTGAACTTGCATTGGAGTCCTGATAGCTGTTCACACTCCTGTGGTGCCACCTGATGTGGCTAAGCATACCTTTCCATGCTCCAGGAAACAAGTGGTTACAACAGCGGCAGCATGAGAAGATGTTAACCAAGCAGCTCTAGGTGCAGTGAAATGGCAAAGTTAATTGAACCAGTTAGAATGAGCTCAGAAACTGAAAACCTCAATTATAGAGCAATGGATAAACAAGCTCTAGTGCATGCCTAGTTATAAAAAAATAAAAGCAACTACAACTCTTAAATACTACAAAACATGGACAAAACTAGGGGACATTATGCTCAAGAAACATAGTCAATGTTACAAAGCTAAATATTTAATAACACCATTATAAGGAAAAGCAAAGAAAAAGAAATATGGTTTATACCCCCAAAGACTAGATTTTGAGGTGGCCAGGGGTGGGGTTAAAAATGTGGTGAGGGAAGGATGGATATTGAGGTAAAAGGGAGGGAGGATGTGGGCTGGGGAGGAGGGAAGAAGCTCATATATGGAAGGTTTAACAGGATATTGTTATTGATTTCATTTCGTGAGATGGACTGCTTAAGTATATACTGGATGTTTCTTTAAACGCCCCTCCTGCCCCTAATCTCTCCAGATCCCTTATCCCTCAAACCTTACGGTGGTCTGAGTGACTTAAAAAAGAAGGAAACATATAACTGAAATGGACTTGGAGTCTGTAATGAATGACAAACAAGGTCTGCTTTAAAAAGAAAGAAAGAACTGTTTCATTCTGTGATCCTCCCCTGAAATCTTGAGTTTCTAACTTGGATACACTGCATCTGAACCAACCTTTAAACTAGATCCTGTGTAAACATAAGAACCACTTGGGGGATCTTGTTGAACTGTAAGGTCTGACGCAGCACATCTAGGGTGGAAACACAAATTCCCAAGCCAGGCTTCATAGCAGAATGAACCAGCTTGAAGCTGTGGTTAGAAAATAAATATGTACTGCACCCCACCCCACCCCAACTGCCACCTTCTTTGTTTTCTCTGGCGCTCCTGTTCTCTGGCTCTCAAGCCAGACTTGGTCTCTGTCTCTTTAAAGCAGTTCTGACTCTTTCTCTCACATGCTTTGGCATCTGACTCAGAATTACCCCGGGCTTCCTTTCCCTATCAGTCTACCTCAGAGTGGATCTAAACAGGTCCTTTTGCTCCCCCTGCAAGTGTTCTCCATCGTCTGTCTGGGCTAGACCAGCCACGTCACCACAGGTTGGTGTATGATATGTGTCTCCAAATCTGTAACCAGTTTACTGACTATCTGACCAGGACCCTGTCCCAAGAGGAGAAACTTAGAAATATTTACTCTTTCAAACCTTTGTTTCTCACTGTAAGTTCTTTGGGAGCAGCTCTGGTGGCATAGTTGTTACACACTGGACTGCTAAACACAAGGTCAGCAGTTCAAAACCACCAGAAGGGCTTTCTGTACCCATGAAGAGTGAAAGTTGAGGAAATTCACAGTGGAAGGTATGTAGGTTGCTACAACTGTCTATTGATGGCTGGGCGTTTGGGTTTTAGTCTTGAGGCGCCTTTGGTGGTCCTTCTGCACTCACTTAATGACTTGCTTCATACTTTCCTAAGAATCGGGAAGCTATTTGTCAGGTTTTTTGGTTGTTGCTTTTTAAAAAATTCCACAAGGTTTTCTCACAAAAGGAGCCCCTGTGGTATAACGGGTTACTTGTTGGGCTACTATCCGCAATGACTGTGTTTCACACCAACCAGCCACGCCAACAAGGAAGATTAGGCTTTCTGCTACCCACACCGGACAGCATAAGACATCAGAAAATAATAACAATTTTCAAATTATCAGGGGTTCATGAGAGAGGGAGGGGAAAAATGAGAAGCTGATACCAAGGGCTCAAGTAGAAAGCAAATGTTTTGAGAATAAGGATAGCAACATGTACAATGTGCTTGACATACAATGGATGGATGATGATAAAAGTTGCATGAGCCCCCAGGAAAATGATTCAAAGAGAAAAAAGTCAGAGAAAAATATTTAGAATAAAAAAAATCACTCCCCACAAGATATGCTTAGCCTCTGTGTTACTGGGTCATAAAGAGTCACAATGAGTTAGTGAGCAGGTGCATGCTTTCTCACCATCCCCTTTACTGTCTGGGGAGGGGGTCACCTCCATTTCCAAGGTTCATTCCTGCCCACAATCCTCCAGAACATCCCTTGCTGTTCTTTCGAACTGTTCTGACAGGAGTACTGTTTTTCCTGGATATCTTCCATTTCCCCTCTCTCCTTTAGAGTAGTGGTTCTCAACCTGTGGTTCTTGACCCCTTTGGTGATCAAATGACCCTTTCACAGGGGCCATTCAATTCATAACAATAGCAAAATTACAGTTATGAAGTCACAATGAAAATAATTTTATGGTTGGTGTGTGTGTGGTCAGCACAACATGAGCAACTGTATTAAAGGGTTAAATTAAACTAAACTGTATTAAACTGCATTAGGAAGATTGAGAACCACTGTCTTAGAGATTCGCCCCAGATACTTCTGATTCTTGTTCAAACCAGTTTCATTGATTGCCTCCCAAAGTCTGGTCCTTTGTTTTCTCCTTGCCAGATTTCTTGAATAAGGGTTTCTTCCACCCACAGACTCAGCCTTCTCCAAATGCCCTGCAATCTGGCTTCTATTGTCATCAAAATGTGACATTCCTTTCTCAAAAGTTCACTCTTAATCACCGAATTGCCAAACACAATGACTCAATCTCAGATTTAAAATTCATTGTCTTATCAGCAACACTGCTACTGTTACAACAGCTGATCTTATCAGTCCTGTTGGAATTATTTTCTCTTCCATTGGGCTGTCCTTTTTTTATTCAATATTTGAAGTGTCATTTAGCCTGTCCTAGGCATTTCTCTATTTTTGTCAGCTGGATGGAACCTCTGAGATTTGGAACTAGAGATAAATAGATGTGCATTGCTGTTTTAGAAACATTTGGCCTCATGATATACAGATGTAGGAGAAATATTTTCTACATGAGGAAATAGCACCCCTTATCATGGTTTCATCATTCACCCACTAATTCATACATTGTGAACAAGTGTTCTTAATGTGCCTGCTAGGGCACCAAATGTGTGTGTTATACCAATTCTGTTCCATATTGTGACTTAACAATTTATAAGCATACTTGGTTTCAAGAGTCAGAGAACTTATAATCGAGTGGGAATACAGTACACACCTGTAAACACACAGTTACAATACAAAACAGTAAAACCTTTGATGAGGAAGAGAGTTAACTAGAATGGTGGCATAAACAATAAGAGCCGGCAAAGCAGAGGGAGGAAGGGGAAAGAGAGTGTTCCTGGTGAAGAGAATGGGAGATTCAAAAGCAAGAGAGCATGACACTATAAGGATGTGATCAGAGGGGGGAGGGGGGGCGGGGAACTGGAGCTACTGAAGTGTAAACATTGAGTGAGCTGGAGCACTGGGGAGGTGGCTGGGTTGTGTTCACATCCATAAAGTCACTTCATAGCCCCTTCAATTTCAAATACTCTGCTACTACTTACAATGTAATCCTTTTTTGAACGATAGGTGACAGTGGCTTTATAGATGGGACAATCGATTCATAGAGTTAAGCTAAACCAATGGCACATTTCAAATATCATCTCTTCCTGATACAGCTTCCCACCCCCCCACCCCCAGCCCATTTATAACCGAGCAACAAGAATAAGTTGGGCAAGCAATAAGATCATAAAAAAAGAACCTCATCAAGACTTAGAGATACAGTACATATGAATGAATTATATTCTATATAGAGGAGACATGTCGCTCTGTCCACCACTAGAAGAATAGTGAGAGAAAGAGGAATCCATCACTGACATGGCTAAACAGAACTAGTTAACTTTTAATGAGTCATAATGACCATACGGGATGATTGCATGGTACTCTCAAGCACAGAGCTTGCCTGCACCCACTTGTCAACTCCACTTGGAGCTTCACAAAGGGCACAGGTTGTTGATGGGGACAGGAGAGGAGAGTTTAGAGAAATTCACTGGAAGCTGAGGGTCCTCTCTAAGTTAAAGGCAGAGGTCTCTCCAGATGAGGCTTCTGGAGAACATATTAGATGAACAAATCTCTGACTCAGATGCCCAGGGATTTATTTTGATCAGGGAAGAGGAACTTATAGAAGTTTCTCTAAGATATCATTGGCTTTCATCAAATGTACAAAGATGCTCCTTGAAGATGGAGACAGAGTACCAAAGGTGGAGTGAATCCCTTTTAGACCCATAGATCTTATTTATTGCTGTAGATTTCCAACGACTGAAAAGAAGATATAATAAAGAGAATCTCCTGGGGTACCGAAAGCTAGTAGTAGGGCTAAAGAAAAAAAATAGAATCATCTCCAGTGTGTTAGTCCAGGTAGACTAGCGGAACAAATTTCAAAGACATGCATATAGAAATAAGGAAAACGTTTATATACAAGAAACAGGACATTGAGCCCAGCCCAGTTCAAAGTCATAAGTCCGATATTAACCCTTTTGCCCGAAATCAGACTATAAAGTCTCCTTAGAACTCACGAAGTCACAGGTCAGTGGGTACAGAATCCCAACACTGGCAGGGGTCTCCAAATGGCTCCTCACTTCCAGGGCTCAGGGTCTGTCAACAGCAGAAGCAACTCGTCTCTGGCAGAGGTATCCATGTGGCCACCCCACCTTCATAGGTCTGGTTCCATCAGGGCAAAGCCATGTGGTCTATCCACCAGCTCTTCCAGCTTTTCAGATGCTGCCATCTTGTCTTGTCCGTGATTCATTTCTCTGACTAACTCCCAACAACTAGGGAGATAGCTTCTCATCTTCCTGAGGGAAATATTGCAAGATTTCCCAGAAGTCTCAGGAGAAAGCCATGCCCACATAGAGGCCTCATTGGCTACTCAATGGCTATCTCCAGATTAACAGGCTAGACTCCACCCCTACATTTCAATCATAAAATTAACATAAACACATGACTGCCACACCCAGGTATGCAATAGAAACCCTTCTTAGTTCAGAAAGCTGAGAACTGAGCTGGAACACATAAAAAGATGTCTGAAGGTTCATTGGTAATCAGATTCCAAATTCTGCTAAAGAAGAAGTTCTGCTCCTGTTCTCAAAATTTTGACTCCAATAGGGGTCAAAATAGATAAATACATAAAACTGCAAGAAAGTCCATGTGTACTTCACTATAGCTTTAAAGGAAATAACCCTCTCTATTAGTGGCCTGTCAGAATAAAGGATACACTCTTTTCTTAGAGTAAATTGTGTTATTTAATTTTCATTCTGTATCTTTTTATTACATACTAAACTTGGAAAATTATGAGGAATGTGAAGAAGCAAGAACATGTGACACACAACAAGAAAAGAATCAATATAAACAGACCAGAATCTTCACTTTATCAATGGCGTTTAAGTTGACAATACTAATGATATTGAAGGACCTAATACAAAACATGAACAACATGCACAAACACATAGGAACTTTCAAGGAGAAATATAATTTAGAAAATAGAGCCAAGTGCATAGGGTAGGAAAAATGCATGTCTCAATTATCTATTGGTTTATGACAAAGTTCCAAAAAAAATTAGTGGTTTCAAAGAATAGCAAGTTATTTTTCTTACAATTTTGCTAAGTGAAGTGGGCTCAGTTGGACAGTTCTTGGGCTCCACGTGGCAGCTACACAACTTAGAATGTTCAAGAAGGTCTCTTCACTCACATGCATTGTCCCCTGAGTGATGGTTTGCTATTTGGCATTTTGTTTGGCTGTCCACTTTTCTCATGGCCTCACCAAGTGGCTAACTTAGCTTCTTCACAACATGGTGGCCTCAGGGGAGTTGAGATTTTACATATAGTACTCAAATTTTAAGAAAGGGGGTGAAAGCTGATTGTCCTCTTAAGACCTACACGTTGTCTCCCCCAAATATATACCAAACTTAGCTGCTTGCTAAACCTGGAAAACATCTACACACTTGGAGGTTAACAGAAATAGGTCAGAGGTGATTCTCCATAATGATTATCTAGAGCAATCAGGCTGTATAGTCTGTCCCACCCTAAGTAGGGCCAGCTCCCTTCTGGTAAGCATAAGGTTAGGCAGCTTCCTTGTAGGAGCTCAGGGAGGTCAAGTCCCCCCCAAGGATGATCAAGGATAGGCCATCAGTATGGATCTAGGATCCAGCTTTCTTGTCACATGTATACCCCTAATCCTTCCCCTTTTTGTCACATGTATGGCCCTAGCTGGTCCCCTTCCTGTTACAATCATGTCAATTGTACATCCCCTTTCTGTGACATATGGATACCTGTAATGACACCACTGAAGTAAATATAACCTTGGTTAGCAATAAGCTGGAGCTCTCCAGCTCCTTTGTGCCCCCCTCCCAACTCCCCCCCCCCACTCCACCCCGGCTTTCTCTGGCGTCCTTGGCTTCCTGTCCAAGCTGTGCATGGACCTGACTGTTGTGATCATGGGCATCTGGGAGGTGAGCATCCTACCATGAAATGTGTCTGACTCCATCATTTCAGTCTATCATGTTCTCTATGACTTTACTATAATCTTTACTTATTATTGCTGTACCAATTACACCTGCTGGACCTGTGATGATGTTTTAGGGGCTGGTTCCTCTGACACATAACTTCTAGAATATAATTTCTGATGCATTTGATGGTTCAAAGAAAGTCACAAATTTAGCCCAAATTCTATTCCTTAGTGTGTGAAATAGCATATGTATCAGGGTAACAATTGGTGGTATCTTCTTTGGAAACCAGCTATGATAATCTTTTCTCTGGTCATAATAAAGTACACTTTCTGATAGGCTCTCCACTTGGAGCGTTAAGTCTTGGTACTTTGTTACATCCCATCCATCCATTCATCCATCCCATTCTTAAAACGCTACTGTCTGTCTGAAAGTGTTTATGAGAAATCACCATTTATCTTTTGGGAATCTTAACAGAGGCTGTATTGCCACACTTTCGATGTGATCTTTACTTTAAAGTGTCTTGTCCTTCCAGAGCTCTGGAATGGACTTTCTCTTACTTTTTTCTTACTTAGTATCTGACAGCTGTGGATACTGGGAATGAAAGCCTGTTTTCTTTTCAACTCATGTAAATCCAAGGCTGGAGAGAGTTTTCTCTAACTTCTGCTGGAAAACTCAGTCGCTTTTAATCTTTGTCTTGAAAGACATTATCAAAGTTGGGTAAAAATAAATCAATTTTTATTTTTAGCATTCTGCCTGGAAATTTACTTAGCCAGATCCAGAAGGTTATTATGTAAAGTTCCTGTTTTCAATGTGTACTGTAGGTGACAATCCTCCTAATTGCTGACGATACATAGCACGGGCTACTTTTTCTCTATTTTCCCATAGAAAATTACTCGCTCTCCTACCAGTTTACAGTCATAATCTCCTTGCCACCTATCAGAGGAAAGGCAGCCTCCAATACATACATCACAGGTTCAATAGACGCAGTTGAATGGTGATAATTATTAATTATTATAGTAAAGTTATCGAGAGCATGATAAAGAGAAGAATAATAGAGTCAGATACATCCCATGTAGCATGCTCACCTCATCTCCATCTGGTGGCCCACATGGAGTGACAGTGAGTGACGGGAGGTGAGGAGAGGACATGGGGAACCAGGAGCGGGTGAGAGGGGGAGGGGTGAGAGGGGGAGAGGAGAGGGGCGAGAGGAGAGAGCTTCTTTATTTTGCCCAAGTCTTATATACCCTTTGGAGCCATGCAAGGCCCCTAATGACAGGTAAAGACATACGCCACAGGAAAGGGTTGTGCTATAGATACATATTATAGGAGAGGGAGGTAAGAAGGTCCAATGTGGCAAGAGCTGACCCCAGTTTCCTGGATGTGGCTAAACGGGTTAGACTACAGATCCTTAACTGCAGCTTGTGAACTCTGCCCACTGGAGACCAAACTAGTGGTTGACAAGCATCAAAGGAAGTGACCCATCATCTTAACAGTAGGGGGTTAGCCCTATCTCTTGTGAGACACACAAAGGTCTCTGATAGCTGGAGCCTTTAGGGAGAATATCTCTAAGCTTCTGAGCTAGCAGATGGTTACCAATATTTGCTTCATATTTTGGAGTCTATATAATTGTGGTAAAGTCCTAACTTCATCCCACAGCCTCCCTTGAGATATCTTTCTGCCACGTGGGACCAGAGCCAAGGTCACTTATTTTGGTTTCAGCATCATGTTCTTGTTACGGCAATGGTGTACTTGTAGGCAATGCTTTCTGTTTTTTGTTTTAAAAATTAGTACTGTGTAAAAAGTCTCCCCCACCTCTCTAAACTCAGTGGTTTAAAATAACATGATTCTATAATTTGGATTTAACTTCTCTGTGCAGTTCCTTTCTATGTACTATATGTTGAGTCTGTAATGCCTAAGATGGCCTTTTCAGTCACATATCTGGAACTTCACTTGGAATATTTACAAGATGGCCTAGGTGTTTCTCTCTTTCTTTCTGGCTTCACGCTTCCAGCATGCAGTGGCGTTGAGTGTAGTGGCTTCAAAAGACCTCTACCTCAGTGGCTATCTTCTAAGGGAGAAGAAGGAGCTGCCAGTCTTTTAGCTGCCAGTTCAGAGGTCCTGGAATATGATTTGCAACACATTTTATTGTTCAGTGATAGTCATAAAACCATCTCAAATGTAAGAACAGGAGAACCAGACTCTATGTATTAAAGTGAACAGTTCTGTGCACACTAAAGCCAAAGAAGAAAGTGATGGCAACCAATTAACCAACAAGTTGGGTTAGTGGCATTGTGAACATAGTGGGAGAAAATGTCTGTGAACTTGAAGACAGATCAATAGGAATGGCCCAAATGAAAAACTAAGAGAGAGAAATGAAGGCAAAAAATTAAGAAAAGAACATGCAATGGCTGTGAGATGATGTGAAATAGTCGAATACACATAGAATTGGAACCCGGAAAGACAGGAGAAAGATGGGCACAAGAAATAATTCTAGCTCCTCAAATTTTCTGGGTTTTGTTGTTGTTGTTAAAGCAAAACTCTGATTTTTTTGGAAGGAGATAATAAGGGACCCAAAGGTTCAGCACTTGGCTACAAACAAAACGGTTGTTTTTATAGAATCTTGCAAGAAATAGGATGCCTGGAGATCTGCCCCTGTGAAGCTTCACTGTAGCGATCCCGACAGAGCAGTCCTCTGCTGCCGTAAAAGGCTTCTGTGAGTGGGCTGGATTTGACAGCACACCACAGCAAGTAGATAATGGATTGAAACGGCAATCCTCAAGTTATGCAAAAATGATGAGGTGAAAGATTAATGGAGGATGCTGCATTAGGGTGATCGCTTTGATTCCAGTGACCCCGCTGACTGATGCTAGCATTTCTGAGGATGGGTTCCCGAGCTTCACGTGCCTCATGGTATGATGCACTGGTAGTACAGAGCACCATTTGTGAAGAATTTTCGTGATAAAAACCCACACTGAACTTGGATCTAATCAAATCTCCAGCCCTAACCTCCAGGTGCCAGGAAATATGGGGGATAGAAGAGCAGTTTAAAAACACCACGAGGAAGCCATCAGCCAAGGTCAGAACATAGGACATTTAGAGAACAAATAGTCCATTTTGCTGATCAGACAGGGGAAACGATAAGAGTGAGGAAAGGAAGAGGGCTGTTACAAAGGGGAGAAAACTTACGTCCCAATGCAGTGTGGGTATCTTTTATAGATCTTATGTAAGACAACCTGTTGTAAATGGACCCTTTGAGATAACAGTTAAATGTAAATATGTTTGCTATCTAATGGTACTCATAGATATTTATTTATATTAATTCAAAAGTAACTAACAACAACAAATATTTGTTAGATATAATAATGCCAGAGGGGTAATTCATTCCATAGATACAGATAAGTTAAGGTCTGTCTCAGAGCTGATAGGAAAGAACTTGGGGATAGAATAACATGATATCTGAAGTTTGTTTTACAAATAAAAATAGTCAATTTGGGGATATAAATAAGGGGTGAATAAAATGTTGGTGGCTGCACCTCCCGCTACTCAGTTTGTGGCTTTGTAGTCCTTCCAAAAAAAAAAAAAAAAAAGGGCTGAGCCCCAGTGGCATAAGTGGTTGAGTGCGGAACTGCGGCCCATGGGCTTGGCGGTTCTCAGGAGCAGCACTGGGTAGCGCCCATGTCCACCAGAGGCAGTGATGCCCAAAAAACAAGACAAAACAAAACAAAACAAAATGTTGGTAATTTTTGAAGGAGAATGATGGATTCATTTGAGTTCACTATCTTTTTTCCCCCTCAAACTTCGTGTGTGTTTAAACATAATAAAAAGCTTAAAATTTTGTTTTTAATGAATGAGAAAATCCAACCTGCATATGAAAGACTGAGACTGTACTACAGGTTGAATGTACTACAACTTTCACCTAGATTTAAAGGTAGCAAGGATTCGTGGCAGCATCCACACATGCCCCATCAGGAAGGAGTCGTGCCTGCTTGGGAGCACAGAGAGATTTGGGAGTGTCAGTTTCGAGGAGCTAAGGCTGTGTTGAATTAAAAGACATGGTCTGCATGCAAACAGTTGAATCATGTCAGTGAGGGACGTTATGTTCCCTCAGTGCTTCTTGCCTGCCAGTCCCCTCTTTGTGCCAACAGCTCTGTCTCTCGCAAGCTGGAGACAGATTCTTCATTCAGTGAGTTAATTTTAAATGAAATGAAAACCCAAGTCATAATGTTTGGTTCACTACGCAGGCAACAGGCACTGTCTGCCTCATTAATGATTAACACAACAGCTGGTAATGTCTTGCAGCTGGTTGACCAGTTTAATGATGCCAAAATCTGTCTATATCCTTCTCCTGTTCAGACCAATACAGGGATCAGTTTTCCTCATGAAGCTTCATGCTTGGTGGATAAGGACTCATATTATCAAGAAGGAGGAATAATCTTTTGTGGACTAGAGTCAATTCATTTACCAAAACTGCTATTATTTTGCTGACTGAGGCACTATGAGTGTAAGAGCCAGATGCGTTTACCTGAATTTGGAAGAAAGATGGTATCAGACATTCAAAGAGTCAAGGATACATCTCAGAAAGAGTTAAAAGGCTACTGTTAGTACAGTATGATCCTGGAAGGATGTCCTAGACTTTAGGAGGTCCCAGGTAGCCAATACAAAAATCCCATATGCATGTACATATGTATGTATGTATATTGCAGAATTGGATACTGAAGTTTGAGGCAGGCAAAAGTTTTGAAATCCAGGCTCAAGTAAACAGTGTCAAGAGGGCAGCTGCTACAACACTATGGTATGGATTCTACACTTGCTTTACTTATATTTCCACAGACTCTCATTTGAGAAGTTGCAAACCAAGAAATGGGAGTAGGAAAATGTCTTCTTCTGACTCCTTGTGACCAATTACCACACTAGGAGGCAGGTGGCATGGATTGAAGATGCACAAGTGGCTTTTGAAATCAATATCATTGAGATGACATTCAATGACTTGAGATGATATCTTGGACATTCCATTTACTATATGTGTGACTTTGGGCAAGTTTCATAATCTCAGGGTATTCAATTTCCTCATATATAAAAGACATCATTGGGGGGAGCATTGAGGGTGTGGAAAGAGGGGGAGCCAAAACCAGGGGCTTAAATGGAAACTTTTGAGAATGATGATGGCAAGAAAGGTACAAATGTGCTTTGCATACAATGGATGTATGGATGGATTCTGCTAAGAGTTTTATGAGCCCCAATAAAGTAACTTAATAAAAACAGAAAGATTTAATAATAAATAAAAATAGATTATTAGAAAGAGTAAACCATTAGTGGATGTAATAAATAGCAACCAATATATATACCATGGTATGTCAAAAGAAAAAAACACTGTATTGGAAGAAGTCCAGCCAGAATGCTCTTTCTAAAGAGTATGACTTCATCTCAAGAACTTTGAACATTCTACCAGGCAAGACCAGTTCTGTGTAAAGGATATCATGCTTTAGTGGGATGAGTGAACAATGAACACAGTGCCTGCAAAAATAAGCTCAAACATAGAAGTGGGTACCTCCACCCCCACCACTCCCAAGCAACAACAAAACTATAGAAAGCTCCCCTGGGCAGAACTTTCATAGTACACATTTTTCCCACTTGGGGAGCATCAAGCAATTCACTCTGAGTTATTACACCCTGTGGCATTTCCACAGTGATTTTTTTTTTTGGTAGAAGCACTTTGCTCATAAAAGCACCTTGTTTTTGGTGATGGCCAGTTTAAGAGAACAATGTGTGGCTGTGAAATTTTGTTTCCTGCTCAGGAAAACTGCTGCAGAAAATATTGTGATGTTCAACACAGCTTACAAGGGAACATCACTGTGGGAAAAACTCGGGTGTACAAGTGGTTTTCTCATTTCAAAAAGGTGAAATGTCGATTGATGACAAACCTCATTCTGGACATCTGTAAACTTCCCAAATAGATGAAAACTTCAACTCGTCGTGTATTTGCTGGTCATTCCATTAGGTCAGACTGTTCATCAAGCTTTCTATTTCGAGGTTCTGAAAAGATTGCTTAACTGTGGGATAATAATAAGACTTTTCCCCAGCTAAGTCTCCCCCAAAGATATGTCAAACATTAGAGCATGTTTGCCAGTAAGTGTGGAAGTGGGGCTCACTCCCTGATATAAAGGACAATGGATTACTTCCCCTGAAAGCTTAGGCTAGATCAGTGGTCAGCAAGAATTTTTTCAAGTGGGTCCTTTTTCTATTGTTTTTCACAAGAATTTTTGCTGGTGGGTCACATCACTTCTAATTCTAGATTACGCATTATCTTAGAATACAGAAAATAAAAACAGTATGCAGATGGGATAATCCAATATACCTTAAATATAGAATTACAAATTTATTACCATCAAATTTATATTTAAAACTTGAAAGAAATCATAAAATGTTAGCAGAAAAATAAACACCATGCAAATAAAATGAACCCCTATTTAACTAGGAACATTTACTCATTTCAATGGCTTCCTTGATGCTATTTCATTATCCCTGTAAGGTTTGAGATAGTTGGGTGATAAGTCACTGTTTTTAAAAGAACACATGATTCTGAACTTTTGTTAGTTAACCTGTTTCATGATGAAACGAATAAATTTCATTTGGGAGAATACCTGTTCACATGAGTAGCTGGACCCAAAAGCTGAGAGTAAAGTGACACCAACTTTCTTTATCAAAGAAAACTTGAAGGAAGTGATGCCCAACATGCTTCAGTGATTTTCATCGGTGGCTTCCAGTTGTCTTCTTAAAACCTTGAATTTCTCTGTCCCTATTGCTGAGTTTTTTAAGTCAATTAACTCCGTATCCAGATTTCTAATTTCAAAGAAATTGAAATATTGCAGGTTCAATACATTGTCCTCCATTTCATCAGGTTTTATTACAAAACTGAACATAAGACCACGGACTTTAAAGTTCTGCAATCAGTTTTCAAATTTGGTTTGAATGTTGTCTATGTAGGTTTCAAGCATATCTACTTCTGCATTTGTAATTTCTTTATAAGTTTTTACTAAAGTAAAATATTTAAATGTTTATTTTACTAAGTCACCCTGGAATAGAACTATATTACATCAAAAACTCTTCTTCATAAAGTTTGAGAATTGTCTGTTCCCATGTGCTATAAGCACAAATTGAAATCATTGAAGTAATTAGTAATATCTGCTTAGAATTTTAATTTAAGAAGCTAATTTTCATCTTTGAGCTGAGGGAAACTTTCACTGATGTCATTCATAAATATTGCAATTGCATCAATGCATTCCACAAAGCAACTTAGAACCTTTCCTCTGCTTAACCAGTGAACTTCAGTATGCAGTAATAAATCACTATATTCACATTCAGTTTCTTTTAAAAATGTCTTAAATTTTCTGTGATTCAAGGCAGAATGAGCTATGATTGCGTTAGTAATTTTAATCACTACTCTCATCACTTCATTTAACTGTTTCAAGAAGGCTTGCACATAAATTTTCTTCATGAATTATATACTGGAATGAAAGTAGTGGTCTTCCAAGTTCCTTCTGCAATAGGTTTACGAAGCCAGCATGCTTTTCTAACATTGCTGGGGCCCCATCAGTTGTGTCAGAAAATAAATTTTTCTTCAAATCAAAAACATTTCCATTTTCAAATTTAACAAATTCTTGAACTTTCTTTAAGATGTCAATACTTTCCGTAGGACCTAACATTGTGAAAGTACACAAAACTCTTCATGAATAACTGGAGAATCAATAGCTCCATAACAAGCAGCTATTGCAAGCCTTGCCATGTTATTTATGTCAGTACTTTCATCCACAGACAAGTCCAACGAGATCGATCTCCTTCAAGTCAAACTATGCATATTGCTTTTCATTTGTTCAGCTCGTCTCAAAGAAGACAGCCGATGGCTGTTGCACCGAATCGAAAGCACCAAGGCCTAGCGATCACCATCTACTGCCAGCCACTGCTGTACATCAAAAGTACCCTCTCTAATTCATTGGCAAGAATAGTTACCAATTATCATAATTAAGAATTGTTTAGTGGGTCACTAAAATGTTCCCAGTGAGTCACTAGGTGACCCGCTGGTAGCAGGTTACTGATCACTGGGCTAAATTAAGTCTCTAGCTTGAGAGCAATTAAAGGTAGACAACCATCTTGAATCTAGGATTTCCCCCCACTCCCTCCTCTTCCTGTTGCATGTGTGTCCCTAGACCATCCTCCTCGTTACTCTGGTACCTATAGTCTAACCCCTTCCCATTATGTATGTCTTGACCTGTAATCAGGGGGTCTGCATGCCCCCCAAAGATATGTAAGCCTAGGTTAGAAATAGAGAGTGCTCTTCTTCTCCCTCTCTCCTCTGGTCTCCATCCCCTTAGCCTCCTCTTTCTCCTGCCCTCACTGCCTGAAGTGAGCATGCACCTGGCTTTTGAGATCTTGGCTCTCCAGGAGGTGAGCATCCTACCGTGAAATGTGTCTGACTTCATTATTTCAATCTCTCACCTAGCTCTCTTATTGTCTATAACATTATTATCTATCTATCGATCTATCATCTATCTACCTATCGATCAATTATCTATCTATCTATCATCGATATCTTAACCATATAATTGCTTCTATTGAACCCATGATTAGTTGTGTGGGGGTGGTCTTTCCTCCACACGTAACAGTGTGTGATTTAAAAGCAGACCTGATTTGTGGCAGATGGAGGACTGTTTCTGCCACTATAACAATGCATCTGTCAAAGTAGCTATCTCAGTGTTCCTGTTTGGGGCAAAAAACAGCATGCCTCTCTTGCCCTATGCAGCTACTCACCTGATCTCACTCCATGTGACTTCTTTGTGTTTCTGGGAAAGGAGAGGGACATGAAAGGACAGACATTTGACAACATAGAAGAAGTGAAGAAAAAGTGAGGGAGGTACTGTCATTCATCCAAATGGGTTAAATTTGAAAAATGGATCAAGTACGGAATTATAGATTTGACAAATGTATTAAGTGTAACAGAGAGTACTTTGAAGGTGATATGATTGCTTTCTTAAAAGTTTAAGTACATAGCTTTGAAAAAACTCTGGATTTTTTTGAGTGTCCTTCATAAGTACTACTGTTGGTATTATTTTGTTCTGTGGTACATGGATAAGTCACTATTAATCAGACCAACTCAGGTACCTGACAATAATAACTATTTGTCAATCGCTAATATTGTTATCACTATTTAGAAAGTCTAATATACCTATTTTAATTTATCAGTTAATATATATTTGAATGTCGTATTGACTATAAGTTAAAAAAACTGAACAAAAATACTTGAAACCTTAGGTGCAGTAGTAGAGAACTTAAAAAAATTTTTACTTCCTTTTTGTTTTGTGTGTGTGTGTGTGTGTGTGTGTGTGAGTGTGTGTGTGTTTTGAGAGGGGGGCATCACTACCCTGGTGGGAGTAGGAAGCCCAACCTTTCTCCTGGATTGCCGCTGCTGGATTTGAACCACCGACCCTGTAGGCCATAGTCCCACACACAATCACTGCGCCACTGGGGCTCAGCCCAAATAGAGAATTTTATGGGCAAAACATTAAACATCTCAGGAGGGATCAGAAAAATATGAAAGGCATACACAGAGTATTGGACCAAGAAAGACTTGACTAATATTCAATTATTTCAGGAGGCAGCATATGATGGAGAAGGACGAATTGCAAGGTGAACTGAAGGGCTTAGAAAAAAATAAAACTCCAAAATTTTACAGAATCAAAATAGATATATTTAAACAAATGCAGTTCTCAAACTCTCTACTCATCTATGCCAAAAATTTGGGACAATGATAATCTGATCAGCTGACTGGAGAGATTCACATTTGTGCTTAATTCCAAAGGAACAAGTGATTCAATGGAACAAAGAAATTATAGAATAATATGATCAATAACACGTGCAAATATGATATTGTGAAGATAATTAAACATTCTGCCAGAGATTCGGGTTGAATTCAGAAGAAGGAATGGAACTAGAGTTACCACTGTAGGTGTCAAATGGGTCTTGGCTAAAAGTTGAGAATACTAAAAAGTTATTTACCTGTGCTCTATTGACTAGACATTTGACTGTATATGTAAAGACAGTTATGGATAATACTGGGAAGTATGGGAATCTCAGAATATGTAATTGGGCTCAGGTGGAACCTAGAGATAGACCAAAAGGCAGTTGGGAAAGAGCAAGAGGACCTGTGTGGTTTCAAACCAGAAAAGGTGTGCACCATAGTCATATCCTTTCACTAGAATGCTTCTTCAGTCTGACTGCTGAGTGAGCAATCCAAGAAACGGAACTGTAGGAAGAAGGATGTGGCCCCCAGAAAGCAGGAAGACTTGTTTGCCACTTGCAATATGCTAATAACAATTTTATTTAGAAAAAGCAAAAACAGAACTTGAAGTACTTGCTGAAGAGCCAAGACTACAGTCTTCACTATGAATTATACCTCAATATAAAGTAAACAAAAATACTCACAACTGGACCCATCAGCATCACCATGATAAACAGAAGAAAAACAGAAGTTGCCAAGGACTTCATTGGACTTGGATTCACAATCAATGCTCATAGAAGCAGCACAAACAATACAATATTTTAAGTACACCTGCTGCAAAACACCTTTTGAAAAATATTAAAAGAAAATATGTCACTTTGATTTCCAAGGTTTGCCTGATGGAGCCATGTCATCGTCAATCACCTTATATGGATGCACAAACTCCACCATAACTAAGAAAGACTGAAGAAGAATGGATGCAGTTGAGTGATGGTGGTGTTGATGGATACTGATGTGCTCTGGACTGCTGGAAGAAGCAGGTCTGGCCTCGAAGGAGCACAGCCAGACAGAGGATGGGGAAATGTCTCATATACTTTGGACATATTATCAGAAAGTAGTAGAGTGTCAGCAACAATGATGAGAATTCAATGAGATGGCTGGGCTCTGTGACTATAACAATGGGATTAAACACAGCAAGATGAAGAGGATGGTGCAAGTCAATGCTTCAGTCTGTTGTAGATAGAATGCCCAAGAGTCAAAACCCACTTGATGTGCCTAATAACAACAGCATCTCATATTTAGTAATCCCTGGGTGGCACAAGGGGAAGCCTAATGGTTCAGTAGTTAAAGCAGTGAGCTGACTGGTACACTGGTGGTGTGAGCCCACCAGCTGCCCCGTAGGGCAAAGATGAGGCCATCTGCTGTGCCAAAGAGTACTTGCGGCCATGATCGAATAGATTCTGAATTTGGTGACCCTATCGGTCAGAGCAAATCTTTTCTGAAGGATTTTCCAAGGTTGTTAGGGAAGCATGCTTGATCTTTCTCCTGGGGAGTGACTGTGGATGCAAACCACCAACTTTGCAGTTAGTAGCCTAAGTCTTAATTCACTGTATCCTCAGGACTCTTGGAAACCATATGAGGGCAGGTGTACTCTATCCCACATTCATAATCCACTCAATGTCAATAGCATTGTCTTTTTTTCTCTTCAGTTGTGCAAACAACTAAATCTCTGCTGTTAACATATGGGTTATTGGTTCAAACCCACTCCAGGCACATGGCAAGTCAGACCTATGATCTGCATCTTCTAAATGATCACAGTCTCAAAACCCTAAGGAACAAACACAATTGTACTCTCCACACATGGGGGGCTAGCAGCCTTTCAATTATTTTGAGCAAATGCTCTGCAATGCAGGTATTATCATCAGGACAGCACCCATCATGTGGTAGCTATATAATTGTTGGTCAATTTGAGGATTAAGAGTATAGGGGTGGTGCCTAGCCTGGCAATCAGATCATAGCCAATGAGGCCACACCGTGTGGGCATGACATTCTCCTGGGGACTTTGGGAAATTCTGTATGAGATAGGACACACCCTCTTTGCTCACTACATTGGAGATGCTCTATTGACAAGACACATGGCACGATGCTGATAGACCCCAAGCCCTGGGAACTAGAGAAGACACATGGAGATCTGTGTCAGAACTGAGATGCTTACAAAACTACTGGATCCACAGCCTATGATTATCCTGCATTTGGCTTCATTGCATGTGTTTTATAAGTCTGAAGAGGACTTTATAGATTGGTATCCGACATATAGGCTAATTAACATTGGACTTATGGGCTTGGACTACACTAGGTTGGAATGATATCTAAATGTACAATTATCCTTTATGTAAAATGCACTCATATATATTTGAGTTTCTATGGATTTATTTCTCTAGTCAGCCTACATAGGGACCCTGTTGTCCGAGATCTTCCCCCGTCATTGTCAAGCAGTAGCCAACTTGAGACTTAAAATCAGGTCTCCGCGGTCCAGCCCTCCAGAGGGAAAGTCCCACAATACCTCCTCTCTGAACCCCCACCTCTGCTACCTCACTGATCAAAGTTCTCCATTTCTTAACCTCTGCTCCTCTTGGCTTACTTTTTGTTCTGGCATCACTGATGATCTTGACCAGCTCCCCTAGACTGCTCCACAGAAAAACAATTTAATAATTTATAACCGTGTAGCTTTACTTGGCAATAAAAGGCACCACATAAGTGAGAACGGAGCTCCAACCAGGGCCATCTCTGGCCCGACTGCTTGATCACTCCGATGCCCCTGATCAAGATGTTGCTATTGATATCCCGGGCTGTGAAGACTGGTTTTGAATTTAGTGCTTGTCCGCCCGATTGTGCTTTTACCTGATGCATGCTGTGATGGTGCCCTGTGTTCTGTGACCTGAGCTATTCATTTTTCAGCACTAGAGGCTGAAAGGATACTGCAGGAGAGCAGGTTTTTAGGACTCACACTCCCTCCCTTTCCTGCCTAGCCTCTTGTTCACAGAGACATGTACACACACACACACACACAATTCCTCCACACCCTCCCAGCCTTCTGTGGAAGGAAGCCTCCACAGACCCAGGACAGACACTATTTCACTGGGAAGACATGTTTCATTTCTACCCTTCTCAAATTTTGTCAGTGGAAGGAAAACGGAAGCTGTGACTTTCCAATGCCACCTGCTAAGTTAGATTGAGTATCAGCATTGTGGCGCTTGTCTGCTATGCTGAAGCAGGCCTTGAGGATTGAAGAGCTGGTGCTCCCTTGGGGTCTTGGGGAAAACAGGCTTTTCTGAGAAAGCCTGCCTCACTGAGCAGAAGTCAGGAATTAGCTGCCCTTCCCCCTAGTCATCATTAACACCTATCAGACAAACTCATCCTCCCTGAGACCTCCGCATGCAGCACCACCTGCCCCGGGTCCTGGCAACGCACCACCTCAGTTAATGGAGAGTTTAATAATCTCTGTGCCTGCCAATGGGGGCCATTGCATCTAACTCCTCTTTATCCAACCCCTGGCAAATTTTGCAGTTTTCACAGTAGCCTTAGTAGGACCTAGGTAATTGCAAAGCCCCTGCAAAGAAATGCATTATCAAAATAAAAAAGGAGCATGAAGCAAACTTTCCCATCTGCTTCTTCCAGCAGGGCTGCAGTCCCGTCTACAGGAGTCCGAGCTCAATGATGAAATGGACTAGCTCCCAGTGCAGGCGAGGAGGGTGCCAGATCTGCCAGAGGAGTGGGAAGATGGCAGTGTGTGGGCATTGAACATGGCCCAAGTGCCCTGAGGCTGGGGAAGGAGGCAGAAGGAAGCCATGTTGGGCCAGGGCTCCCCCTCTGTCACACGCATCCTTGGCAGGTCTGAGTGACTGCAAATCTTTCATTCCGATGTGCCTCTGTGTTCTTCCTCCAACTCTGCAGAGGGCCAGCCTGCTGCCAGTGACTAAACTACAGGGTCTGTTTCCTGGCCTCTTAGAGACTGTGGAGTGCCTGCGTGGTGCAAATGGCTAATGTGCTCAGCTGCTGACCAAAGCGTTGGAAGTTGGAGTTTACCCAGAGGCACCTAGGACGGAAGGCCTGAAAACATCTGAAACAGTTCCACTCTGACACACATAGGGTCATGTGTCTGGTTGTCTTCTGCTCTAGATAGTACATTAGCTTTGTTATGTATGAACCGAGCTAGGCTGAACTACATTATCCAGAATTCCCCTTCTTGCATAGTTTCTCTTTGGGTAAGCCATGAAAGAGGTTCTGGTGGCTGTAAAAGTGAACCAGCAGCCATTTTACAGTTTACATACATCCTTACTTCTTGTTGGCTCCTATTGTCAGCATGAAGCAGCAACTGGGCCTTCAATTGTTCTGTTTTCTTTCTTTCTTTGTATCACTGCCCTGGTGGGAGTAGGAAGCCCAGCCTTGCTCCTGGAGAGCTGCTGGTAGATCTGAAATGTCAACCCTGTGAACCGTAGTCCCACACACAACCTCTGTGGCACCAGGACTCAGCTCCAATTTCTCTGCTTTCTAGATCCTCCACATTCCCAGATTCACTGGCCAGGTGGGTATGTTTGGCTTCATGAATGATAAAGGGCCCTGGCTTCCTCAAGAGAGCCACACCATCAAGACCTGACCCTGCTTTCAGACTGCTTTGTGGGGCTTGTGAATTTCTGCTTGCTCTTCCATTCCTCCACCTGCCTGACAACCTTCCCTGTTAGCTTCAAGGTCCAGCAAAAGATGCAACGACAACAGCCTTATATAGAGTGCTTGGTTAACATTGACAGTTATTTAAGTGCAAATAGCTATAAGAAATCTCTCTCTCCTCCTTCTCATCCATCCATCCATCTATGTAATTTCTTAGTAGTTCAGCTTTTCTGATGCTAGAGGAAAAAAAAAGGAAAGGGAGAAAGAAAATGGATGGCTACGTAGGTATAGATAGATAGATAGATAGATAGATAGAGTCTTGTTTAGTTATGCATGGAGTCTAATAGCCAAGTCCTGATTCAGTAACAGGTAAGACTAACACACACACACACACACACACACACACACACTGGTACCACTAGTTGCACTTGAGCTAATTCTGATTTCACCCTCGTCTGTGTCACAGACGTGTGGCAGAATAGAACTACGCTATATAGAGTTTCCAATGAATGACTTTTTGAGAAATAGATCACTAGACCTTTCTTCCAACATATACTTAGGTAGACCGGAATCTTTTATGTATTATTCTAGTGATCTGTTTCTCTTATTTTTTTAAAAATATGTAGACTTTGATACTAAGGATGTTTCCAGGGAACTGTATCTAAAGGATCAATTCTCTGAAATATTATTTTTCAGTTTTCTGGAATTGGCTCTCTGATTAGCTTTAAAAGCATTAATGACACTGCTTCTTGTGACATGTCCCTCATAGTCTGGGGCACACAGGGACAAATTAGTGACCCTTTTCAGATATGTGTAATCAAACTCCAGCAGAAGTCAAGACTGTGAGTAACAAACTATCTGTGACCTTAGAATAGTTTAGTGAAAATAAGGAATATGAAAGTGTTGGTTGGTTGCTTCTGAAATAGAAAATTGGGGGAATAAAATGAAGAGCTTTAAAATTCCAATTCAAGTTTCTCATAAGAGACCTGAAAGTTATTAATGACTGCTCAGAGAGAAACTTTTATGTCCGGTAGCTGCAGAATCAAGATTTCTGAAAAGCAAGCCCAAAATATAATACTGTAAGTGACTGAATTATGATGCAAAATGACTTCCCAAGGTAACAAGACCTCTTTTGTTAAAGATAGGGCAATGATTGGTAAGAAATAGGATACTAAAAATTGAGTTGGGCACATACAGGCAGATTCCAATGACACTGAGGAACTTGAGTTTCTAAATATTACCATAAGCCCCATACTAGTCCATAAGTCCCTCTTCAGACTCACACAGCTACATGCAATGACACAGAATGCAGGAAGATCACAATTGGATGCAAAGTCCTGTAAATCATATGGCAGTGACTGGCAATCATTGAGGTCAGCCAGCTGGAAGGTGAAGGTTGAGAGAAAAGGCGAGGTCCCAGGGCCCTCCTGATGAGAAGGCCATGCCCACAAGAAGTCACCATCTGCTGTGACATAATTGACAGGTCGAATACCACCCCTCCACTTTTAGATATCCTCAAGCTGACATGGAATTATGTAACCTCTCTCTCTCCCCATCTCCTATGCCATCATAAGGAGTTTTCTGGTTGATAGAGGAAGCAAAGAATAAACAAAAACCTAGAACTGGATTTGGCTTATAGACAGTTCTTTCAGTATAAGCAGATATCCCTCAAAACTGTACAGGTACAGCATTATATTTTCACTGTGAGTTGGCCCTAAAGCACTACATGCAATCAAATCATCACAGTAAGCAGAGTGTCAAGGAGTACAATTGGTGGTTCATTTTGCTTGCAAGGGAAGATGACCATTATGTGTCTATACTCATTTATGATTCATAGGCTATGGACATGTTCTGCCTAACTGGTCAAGGACTTGGAAAGAACACAATTGAAAAATTGTTGATAAGGAAGTCTGGGCAAGAAAAATATATAGATAGATCTTTCTGATTGAACACAGAGTATAAAGGTATTTATGTTCCATGTGTCACCAAAGAGTGACCCCAACAGAGGAGGAAAAGATGTCATATTCTGTCCTACAATGGGACCATGAATAAAATGGTCATGACAACAAAGCTAGACTTCATGCAAGGACTCAGCAACAAGGACTTTACTTACCATGGAATATCGGACTATAGCTTAATCTGACTGAGTGCTTAAGCTGTCAACAACATGGACCAGCACTTGGCTACCAAATATGGCACCACTTCCTTGAAGGATAAGCCAGCTCTCTCATGTCAAATTGATTGAACTGAACCTTTACTGTTAAGGAAGTGATAATGTTTTTGCTCTTGCTGTATTTAAGTTGTGATCTCTATACATAATATTTCTACTCAAACTTTCATCTATGGACTTACAGAATGTCTTGTTTATAAGCACATATTACTCTTCACCAATAAACTATCTTCACAGCAAAAACAAAAACAAACATAAAAATGAGATAGGCTTATGCTCATGGGATTCACTTGGATTAGTATACCCCCCATTATCCTAAAGCAACTGACTTAATACAATGGTAAATGCTTTCTGAGACCTCACTTAATGTTCCAGACTAGTGGTATGAACTTGTATAGTTGAGGGAATGTCCTCTAGAATGTGAAATATACTCTAAATCTACTCTGATGGAGCACATGGGCTGGTGTTATTTCTTCAAACTCCAACATCAGCTGTACAAAGTCCCACAGCTGTAATTCATGAGTCCATAAGTCAAGGTATAAAAATGAGAGCTGCTACTTTTACTAGTGATATGATACACTGAAGCACTTTTATTCTTCCTATCCTCATGACTTCAGACTTTGCAAAAATTCTTACTTCCCAGTGTGAATTTGGGAGTGTGATGTGGAGTCTAGCCTGTCCATCTGGAGATAGCCAGTGAGACCTCTGTGTGGGCATGGTTTTCTCCTGAGAATTCTGGGAAATCTATTGGCATTTTTAGTCCCTTGCAGATCCTCTACTGACAAGACAACATGGCAACATGCTGATAGACCCTGAGTTCTGAAAACTGGAGGAACTGACGGAGAAGTTGCATGGGCTTACCCTAATGGAACCAGAGCTCTGAAGTTGGAAAAGGCACATAAAGACTCCTGTCAGTGCTGACATGCTTGAGAAGCTACAGAGAGGCCCCTGTCAGTGCTGAGATGCTTCTACCACCACGGATACACAAGACTCTGCACCCATTGGACAGTGGTTGTCCTGGCGTCATTGAATGTGCCTTGTGAGTCTGAAGAAGACTTTATAAACTGGTATCAGACATATGTGTTAATTACAGAGTTGTGGGCATGGACTGGACTGAGTTGGGATGCTTTCTCAATGTTCCATTCCTCTTGGATATAAGCCTCTTCCTTATATACATATGCATGTTTCTGAATTTGTTTCTCTAGTCTACCTGGACTAACACAGTTCCCAAGGAGGAATGCTTCCACCAGGGAACTCACCAGTGATTCTGTTAAGCAGGATGATCATCACCTGAACATTTTGAGCTACTCATGCCACCGCACAATAAAGGAAAGAGAGTAGTGTGCTGATTGAGGTGAATGAATGGTCCTGACTATTCAGGGGAAATTGTGTGATCACAATGGTGGTAAGGAAGAACATGCCTGGAATGCCGAGATCCCATGGCTGTGGTTATTGTCAACAGGAAAATATAACAACCTAATTCAGATAGAGCTACTAATGGTTAATAGCCTACAGTGGCAAAGATTTGACTCACCCATCAGCGCATCTGTATAGTAAGGTGAGACACAGTGAGATTCTGGTGCGAGATTTGGAGTGTGGGAAGGAAACAGCAGTCAGTGTGTAGCCTCATGCACACTGTGGCTCATGTGCTGACTCATTTCATTGGAAGTGTGAGGCGGCTTCTAGATCCACAGCTGCTCCACCTTTTCCTAGGAATGCTTCAACACCTGGGTCAGAAGCTGTGTCCTGTATAACAAAGAGCTAGTCTTCTGCTGGACACACAATCAAAGCCAGAGATAATAGGAATGGATTTGAGCTTCAGTTCTTTTTCGGGGCTTCAATTTGAGCTTGTGGTTTTTCCCTTGTCGTGTTGTGCCCTTTGTGCATCCATGTCTTCTTAATGACTATCTGCCTCAGGCCTTCAAACTCCAACATTAGCTGTACAAAGTCTGTTTAATGAGCTCTCATTACTTCATGATGTCAACCCCTATAACAAACATATGCATGAATGTATGTATGTATGTATGTATCTTCCTATCTATCTATCATCTGCTGGTAAGCCTGTCTATCCTTCTGTCTAACAAATCTTTTGGTTTTTTCTCTTATTGGACCCTGACTAATACACATTAAGATAGAGAAATGAGCCCCTTAATGCTGAGTCCACTTGAGATGACTAAGGTTCAAGATCATGCACTTAGGGGTGGACACACATAAACATGTTTTTATTTTTTAAGTTTCTGTTCTGGAACGTGATCACGGACCTTTACACATCATCAAGCAGAGGAGGTTATACTTGCCACATGTTAGAGTGGCAAAGGCCACTTCTAGCCGCCTATTGAGCCTCTCGCTGCTATACAGTTTCATCCTTTTCATCCCTGCTCCTCCATCTGCATGGAAGAATCTGAGACCACCTGGCCCTGAGTCCTCCCATCCCTCATGAACCGACTTCTTGGTGGGACCCTAGGGGGTGGGGGACATCAAAGAAGGGATACAGCTGGGAGTTCCATGCTGCTGAGCCTGAGAGCGGCCCTTTCAGTATGGACAGATGAAGAAAAGAAGGCAGTGGCATTTTTGTTCTCTTAGGAGAGTGTAGGAGCATCACAGACCTGTCACTCAGTCCAAGATCAGAGAACGTTCCAAACAAGAAGCCAGCTTGGTGCGACTGTTTCTCCCTGCCCCCCCATGAACAGCTGGGAGCTTGCTGGGAGATGAAGGCAGGCATCTCCTTCTCTTAGCCCTGGCAGCAGTAACTAGGCTCCACCTACTGTCATCACACAAAAAAGAAGGCCTGCAGACACAGGTACCTCTGACTAATTTGCCCTAAATCCCTTGTCATAGGATGTATGGTGCGTTTTGCATTTTGAGTTTTGATGGGTAGATAGATGCCTCCTGGTAATTTCTCAGCACACAATAATGACAGGTTGAATGAAATTCGGCGGTTACTGTTGTTTTCCTCCAAACTCTTAGTTATTGTTTTACACTGCTCATTACTTTTCCTAGTTAGGACTAGAAGCAGAAGCAGCAGGGGTGAAATACCACCAAGGGGACTATTCCTTCGGTGTTCTTAACAGGTGTCTCCATTAAGCTTTTCCTAAGAGCCACATCCAGGTGTACCAAATTAGTTAAGAGGGCCATAGGTTCATTTGCATGTGATCTGCATCTCTCTTCAGAGTACCAAGGTAAACAGTGCTGGCTCTTTTCAGACGATTCAGGAGATCTGTGCTTCTTCCTGGGTCTTTCATCCCACCCCATCCTCCCTCCTTGAACTCTGTACTGTGGAATCCATGCCATCCCCGATGCTGGCAGACCCCTGTACCAAAGATCCCTTTGTCTCTCTGCTTGGGTTGTTAAAGATGTAGGCTACCTCGCCAGAAACCTCCACTTGAAGATATTTTTGCCCATCTCAGATGGTTAAAATGATGAACGTCGGAGAGCAGTCAAGATGGCGCTGAGATAAGCAGCCTGTACCAGGAGCTCCGGTGAGTTTGGTGTCTGGGGTGTCAAGGGGAAAAGTTCTGGTGAGTGGAAAGGTCCCTACAAGTGGGCCTCCCAACCCAGGAGGGCACCCTGCCCCACTCTGACTTTTTCTTAAGCCCAGGGATCTAAGTCTATATATCGGAGATTTCCCGCCGGTGGCGAGACCTTAGTGTCGCTCCCTATCAGACCGTGACTCCCCCAATCCACCGTCTGCCTGACCGCTGTCCCAGGAACAGGAGGGCCAGGTTGTGGGGTGTCCCAGGACAATTTCCGATTACGCCATAGCAGAGGGCCACTCCAGACTCCCACATAGGGGAGCCGCTCATCTCCCACGGTCCCTCCGTGCAGGGGATACCAGCGACTGCACTCAGCTCCCTCTCTCCAACTATCCAGACCCCAAACAGGGAAAGCTTTGACTGCCTGGGCTGGGGCACCAGCCAGCACCCACGCAGCCGCACCTGCTCCCCGCCTGGTTGGCGGCCCGGCTCCTGCCATTACTGAGGTCCCATTCAGAGGGAGCCGCCATGTCCACTGCGCCGCATCCTGCCCGGGCCTGGGTCGTGGGGAAGGCCAGGTAGTCGGGCTCCTTAACTTGCAGGGAGCTACCCCCGTGGAGCGTGGGGAGTGATAGGGGCCTGCTCCTCCCTGTGGGAGAACGTGTGCTGTCCCTGTGTGGCGGGCAATCGGCTCAGATCACACTGAAAACGGTGGTGCCATTTCGGCCACACAGGATTCAGACGGGTTGCGGGCCATCCTTCTTTTCCCTTAACTTTCCTCTCTCCCTTTTCCTCTGTGTGCGCTCTGGTATAGTAGGCTTGTGTTGATACGGGTGATCGGGCAGTGCCTGAACGCATAGGGCCTGGAATTCGGGCCGCTCAGCTTCACGCCATTTCCCCCCGGCCCTTTTCCCTCCCTGCTTTTATCCTGCGTCCTGCTTTGGTATAAGGCGGCGATCAGACAGTCCCTGAACACATAGGGCCTGGAATTCGGGTCCGACAAGCTTCTTGTCATTCCTACCCCCCCTTTTTTTCTACCCCCACTCCCCTTGTCACGTGCGGCTTTGGTATAGCAGGACTGTGCATGCGTGGGCGATCGGACAGGGCTGAACACATAGGATCTGGAATTCGGACACCCCCCTCTTTTTCCCCTTTTTCTTCCTTCTTCTTTTTCATTTTGTTCTCCCTGTTTCTCTCCTTTTCCTTTTTTTTCCTCTTCGCCCGCGTGCTGCTCGGGTGTGGCAGGTCTGGGTTGCCGTGGGCAATTGGACAGAGCTTGAACGCGTGACTATGCGCCGCTCTCTTGAGGCACCTGATCTGCTATGCGGGAATTCAGACCAGTCCAACTGTGCCTAGTTGTATTATTATTATTTTTTCTCCTTTCTTTTTCTCTACTTTTTTTCCTTTTCCTCTTTTCCTTTCTTTCTGCCCCCCCCCCCCAATCCTTGTTCGCCACTCTTGTGAGGCAGGCAAACTTTGTCGTTGGAGACCTGACTGTGCTGGAATGTGTAGCCACGTACAGCCCCTGAGTGGCAGGAAACCAGTAGTGTGGGAGATTTGACCGGAACTTGGCGGAAAGTGTAGCCCGTGTGCCATTTTTTGGTTTTTGTTTTATTTTCCCCCTTTGTCTTTTTCTTCCTCTTTTCCTTTCCTTTATTTTTTTCTTTCTCTCCTTTATTTTCTTCTTTTTTCTTTTTCTTCTTTCTCCCACACCCCCACAAGCCACGTGGGAGACCAGGTCTGATATCAGCTCTCACTAACACACTTCTGTAGAAGCAATCGAGATCGGAAGAGCCGATGGTGTGTGGCAACGACTCTGCCCTGCGGCCTTCCTGTGGCGTCTCCTAGTTGGGGAGCCTGACTGCTTGAGTCTGGCTCTGCCCTGTGGCCCTCCCCCAGCCTCTCCTAGGTGGGCAGCCTCACCACTTGAGTCTGGCTCTGCGCTGCGGTCCGCCTGCCCCCCCCCCACCCCCTGCCTCTCCTAGCTAAGGAGCCTGGACGCTTGAGTCTGGCACTGTGCTGAGGTCCTACTCCAACCTTTCCTAGCTGGGGAGCCTACCCCCTTGAGGTTGGCACTGCCCTGCGAAACTCCTCCAGCCTTCCCTAGCAAGGGAGCCTTGCCTCTTGAGTCTTGCTGGGTCCTGTGGTCTTTTTCCACCTTCCCAATCTTGGGAGTCGGGACTCTTAAGTCTCTCAAGGCCCTGCAGTCCTTCTCCTGCCTTCCCAAGCTTGGAAGCCAGGCCTCTTGAGTCACACACTGTCCTATGGGCCTCCTCCCACCTTCCCTAACGATGGAGCCAGGCCTCTTGAGTCACACACTGCCCCTAGCCAGGTGGGGCAGATCTTTTACTGCCTAGCGGGCATCCCCCTGCTTTCTCTAGCATGAGTCCTGAGCTGCCCAACAGAAATCACTCTGAAAGTACACAGGGGCTTTTGGTAACTGAGGAACATGGCACCAACCTCTTCAGAGGCATCACGTAAACAACAGAATACCACTTCAATGCTAATAAGTACACAAGAAAGACAAACCACAGCAACAGATCTTAGTACACTCATAGAAGAATCTGATATGGATCTGCCACAAAAAGAAATTCTTAGAAGATTGATAGGAGAAATAAAATAGATGATGGAAGCTTCACAGACAAAGGGTGCAACGATAGAGGGGATGAAGGCCACAATAGAAGGGTTGAAGTCCACAATAGAGGGAATGAGGATCAAGCATCAGAGGGAAATACAGGAGTTAACAGGTGAAATAGCAGAAGCTGTGCACTGGGTTGCTGATCTCATGAACAGATTGGATGAGGCTGAGACTCCTATCAGTGATCTTGAAGACAATCAGTGATCTTGAAGACTCATATCAATGATATTGAACTTAATAAATGTGAAAGGCAATCAAACAAGATAATAAAAGAGACAGAGGGAAACCTGAGATCAATGAGTGAGGCTATGAAAAGGAACAACATCTGAATCATTGGCTTACCAGAACAAGACATGGTGAAGAAATCAACAGCTAACTTAACAAGGTAATTTCTGAAAGAAAATTGCCCCAACCTAATGAATGAGAACCAGCCTATTGTACAGGAAGCAGAGAGGACACCGAGTAGACTAGACCCCAGGAAGAACTCACCAAGGCATATAATAGTTAAACTATCCAACTTTGAGGAAAAAGTGAAAATCATGAGAGCAGCAAGAGAAAAGAGGATGGTAACATATAAGGGTTCTCAGGTAAGGATATGTGCAGACCTAGCAACAAAAACCATGAAGAGGAGAAAAGAGTGGAGCAATATCTTCCAGAAGTTGAAGGAAAACAATGCCTTCCCTAGAATTCTTTACCCTGCAAAGCTATCTATCAAGATAGATGGGGAAATAAGGGTCTTCCAAGATAGGGAAAAACTCAAAGAATATGCCTTGAGACATCCAACCCTGAGGAAAATCCTTGCCGACCCACAATGGCCAAAAGACCAACACCCACCAAACACAAACAGGAGAACATCCTATGCTCCAACCTCATCCAGGAGCCAAGAGACTAATCCCAATCACCAAGAGTATATGGCCCCAGGTAGAAAACATAGCAATAAAGAAGCCCCCAATGAAAACACAACAGAGCTATGAAAAGGGGAAAAAGAAAACCACCAAAAAAACACAAAAGGCCAGCAATGAACCCACAGATTGGGATCATAACTCTAAAAGTCAATGGCGGGAACTCCATCATTAAAATAAAAAGGTTGGCTGACTGGCTTGGAAAACAATGCTTCAAGCTGTTGCTGGCAGGAAACACATCTTAAGCTTGCAGACAAGAATAAACTAAGAATAAAAGGCTGGAAGAGGATATATCAGGCTAATGGTGAATCAAAAAAAAATAAATAAAAAGGGGTCGCAATCCTAATCGCAGATAAAACAGACCTCAAGGTTCAAGCCATAAAAAGAGACAAGGAGGGGCACTTTATAATGCTCAAGGGTACACTTCACCAGGAACCAGTGAGCATAAGAAATATATATGCGCCAAATGAGAGACCCACGAAATTTGTCAAATGGACTATTCAGAACATGAAAGAAGGTATTACAGACTCAACAATTACAGCAGGAGACTTTAACACGCCACTATCAGAGAAAGACAGATCTTTGGGAAAGAAGCTCATCAAAGAGGCTAAAGAACTAAATGACACAATAAGACCACTAGATTTGATAGACATATTCAGGGTCTTCCATCCAAATGCAAAAATACACATTCTTCTCAAGTTCTCATGGCACATTTTCAAAAATTGACCACATGCTGGGACACAAGTCAAGCATAAGTAAATTCAAACACATAGAGATCATACAGAGATCCTTCTCTGAACACCATGCAAAAAAGCTGGAGATTGATAATAGGGCCAGTAGTAAAACAAAGGTAAACAGTTGGAGGATGAATAACGAACTTCTTCAGCATGAATGGGTAATGAACCAAATTAGAAGGGAGATCAAAACATTTCTAGAAATTAATGAGAATGAGAATACTTCACATCAAAACCTTTGGGATACTGCGAAGACAGTTATCAGAGGTAGCCTGTTTGCAATAGGAGCATATATGAAAAAGGAAGAGAGTCTTATGGCAGACATGCTTTCAGAAAAACTCCAATAACTAGAACAGAGTCAGCAGAATAATCACTCTAATGGCAAAAGAAAAGAAATAATAAAAATTAGGGCAGATTTGAACCACTGGGAAGACAAAAAAACAATGCAAAAGATTAATGCAGCAAATAGTTGGCAAACCTGACCAAAGAAAGGAAAGAACAAGCAACAACATACAGGATTAGGAATGAAATGGGGGAAATCACAACAGACCCTAATGAAATTAAAATGATTATTACAAAGTATTATGAAAATCTGTACTCCAACAAGTTCAACAATCTGGAAGGCATGAACAAATACCTAGAAATACAATCCCTCCCTAGACTGCCCCATATAGAGGTCAAGGAACTAAACAAACCCATAACAAGAGAAGAGATATATATGGTTATCAAGAACATACCACCAAAAAAGCTCTTGGACCAGATGGCTTCAGTGGAAATTCTATAAGGCTTTCAGGGAGGAGCTGGCACCATTCCTCCACAAAGTTTTTCAGAGTATAGAGAAGAATGGAAAACTCCCCAACTCATTTTATGAAGCCAGTATAACTTTGATACCCAAAGAGGGAAAGGATCCCACAGAAATAGAGAACTATCGACTAATATCTCTAATGAACATAGATGCAAATCTCCATCAAGGTATTGGCTAATAGAATACAAAAATATATAAAAATCATAATCCACCAGGATCAGGTAGGATTCATCCCAGAGATGCAGGGATGGTCTAACATCTGTAAATCCATCAATATACATCATATTGGTAAGATGAAGGATAAGAGCCATATGATAATATCTATAGATGCAGAGAAAGCATTTGACAACATCCAGCACCCTTTCCTAATCAAGACGCTCAGACAGATAGGAATAGAAGGACAGTTCCTCAAGTTAATACAAGCTATCTATGAGAAGCCAACAGTTAACATAATAGTCAATGGAGTAAAAACTAAATCCATCCCACTGAAGAAGGGGACTAGACAAGGATGCCCCTTATCCCCACTACTAGTCAACATAGTACTGGAGGTCTTAGCAAATAACATAAGACAATGGAAAGACATCCAAGGTATCCAAATGGGAGAGGAGGTCAAATTATCATTATTCGCTGATGACATGATCCTGTATATCACAAATCCCAAGAGCTCCACAACTGGAGTACTAACAGCAATAGAGAAATATGGAAGATTGGCAGGATACAAGATCAACAAACAGAAGTCAATTGGTCGGCTCTACACATCTGTCAAGAACACAGAAGAGGAGATCAAGAAAGCAGTATCATTCACAATAGCTAAGAATATATCTAACCAAAAAAAGAAAAGTCCTATATAAGGAAAACTACAAAACCCTACTACAAGAAATGAAAAGTGACCTCCACAAGTGGAGGAATATACCATGCTCATGGATTGGGAGACTCAATATAGTAAAGACGTCTATCCTACCCAGAACACTTCATAAGTTCAATGCTATCCCAATCCAAATACCAACAACCTTCTTCAGAGAACTGGAAAAACTGACAACCAACTTTATATGGAGAGGAAAAAGTCCAGAATTAGCAGGGATCTCCTCAAGGATAAGAAAACAGTCGGAGGGCTAGCTTTACCTGACTTTTGTACTTACTACAAAGCTACAGTGGTCAAAACAGCATGGTACTGGCATAATGACAGATAGACAGATCAATGGAAAAGAATAGAAAACTCAGCAATTAAAACATTAGCATATAGACAACTGATCTTCGACAAGGACCCCAAAAGCATCAAGTGCGAGGGTGATGCCCTTTTCAACAAATGGTGCTGTAACAATGGAAATCTACATGTAGAAAAATGAAACAGGATCTCTACCTCACCCCATGCACAAGAACAAATTCGAGGTGGATGACAGACCTGGAAGTAAAACTACAAACCATCAGGACGGTTAGCAAGAGAATCGGGGAAAATCTAAGAACCTCGACCCAGGGAATACAAAGGCTAACTGCAATAGGACAGGGTACACATGAAGGGGAACCTGAAATTGACAAATGGGACTTACTAAGAATAAAACACGTGTTCATCAAAGGACTTTACCAAGAAGGTAACCAGGCAACCCACATATTGGGAGAGGATTTTTAGTAATGATACAACAGACAAAGGTCTTATTACAAAAATCTACACTATCCTTGTTTCCTTTCAGAAGAGGAAAACAGATAACATTTTGAAGAAATGGGAAAAGGAAATGAAAAGAAACTTCATTAGGGAGGAGGTCCATATGGCCAATAAACATATGAGAAAATGCTCATGCTCACTAGCTATCAGAGAAATGCAGATCAAAACAACCATGAGATATCATCTAACACCCTTGAGGCTAGCCCAGATCAGAAAATCAGAGTGCAAGAAATGTTGGAGGGGATGTGGTGAAATAGGAGCACTTCTACATTGTTGGTGGTCATGTAGATATGTACAGCCACTATGGAAAGCAGTCTGGCAATACTTAAGGAAAATGGAAGTTGAGCTACCCTGTGACCCAGCTATCTCACTAATGGGTATATATTCAGAAGAGACAAGAAATAAACCACAGCCAGTGGTATGCATGCTAATGTTTATTGTAACACAATTCACAATCAAAAATACTTGGAAGCAATCTAAATTTCCATCAGTAGATGAATGGATCAGCAACTCTGGCACATACACACAATGGAGTACTATGCCTCACTCAAAAGCACATGAAACACATCTCTGCGTGGGAAGAACTGGAGGAAATTATGCTAAGCGAAGTCAGTCAATCACAAAAGGATAAGTATGGCATGAGCCCCCTTAGGTAAGTAGAAACAGTATGGTGAGTATAAAAGAGAAGACTCCTATACCATAACAGCTAGCCCAAGAGAGAGGGTAAGGACCAAACCCAGGGAGGTACATGTTGGATGCAACACAGTAAAGGCAGAAGGATGAGGGGGTGGAGGGGAGATAAAAGGGAGTTCAAAAGTTCACAGATAACAGAGGGAATGGGGCACTAATCCATCCAGGGAGGGAGTACTGGTCTTGTCTCCACAGAAACCGGAGTGGGTGAGCAGTTGCTACCATGAAGCACCCAATCATGAGGACAGTGTGGACGCATGGAAGGATGCAAGAAAAGAGAGAGCTACAGAGCCGGACTGCAGATGGAGCTACAGCCAGAGTCAGATGGACTCCTTCCCCAGTAGTGGGCGTGGTGGAGAGCAGGGGAGGGGAGGGGCCAGCATCCCACACCCACAGGGATAAAGACAAGAAGGGAGGAAGAGGAAGAGAGCTGGTCCAAGCTCTGTGCTGGCACATGATGCTCAGAGGAATACATCCCTCTGGAGACCCAATGCACCACAGAAGGGACTGCACAAATGATTCCTGGGGGCACAAGAGAGGGCAGGAGAAGGGGGTGTGGATAAACACATGGATGGGGGAGGGGAAGAGGGAGCAACAAGTGGTCGGGAATCGATGGGAAGTCTGGTTGGGATTAAGCAAGGACAATGAATCTGTGAGAAAACAATGAAATGCCAATGAAGGTGGAACATGATGGTGGGACAGGATGGAGATGGAAGGAAATAGAGGAAAGAGCTAGAAGGCAAAGGGCACTTGCAGAAGTCTAAACATAGGTATGTCCATACATAAATACAACTCTCTATTATAAGGTGGGAATAAATTTAAGAGCATATCTATAGGCCAAATATTATGGTAGCAAGTGTACCCTGGGCCCTCACCCTGGTGCTCCCTCAATGCAAGAACACTTTGTTCTCTGAATCTGGTATTCCTCAAGGTTCACTGGTCCCAAACGATCATTGAAGTATAATGGGTGCACAAACAAATGTGGTGAAGAAAGCTGATGGTGCCCAGCCATCAAAGGATATAACTGGGGTCTTGAATGCCTGAAGATAAACAATAGTCCACTTACCTGAGAAGAGACCACACCCACACAGAAGAAGCACAACAGCCAGCATGGCCACATGGTGGTGAAAGTGGTGAAAGGTCTAGGCAATTGACATCAAACGGGGAAAAAAAAGCAAACACTTATCACTGTGTGCACACGTCCCCAAGGTGCCCACTGAGGACATGTGGGAGCATGAGAAAGAGTGGTGAAGAAAGCTGATGGTGCCCAGCTTTCAAAAGATATACCATCCGGGATCTTAAAGGCTTGAGCATAAACAAGCAGCCATCCAGCTTAGGAGCAACAAAATCCACCAAAAAAGAAGCTCACTTGCCTGTGCGATCATGAGGTGCTGAAACAATCAGGTGTCAAAGAACAAAAATCAAAATCAATGGACCAATTGAATCCCGATATTGCTGAAGACAAATGAACATAGAGGCAAACAGAGTAGAAGAAATGATGGTGCCCAGCTACCAAATGATTGAATGCCTGGAGTCTCAAAGACTTGAAGATAATTGAGTCTCCATTCAGCGCAGAAACAGCAAAGCCCACGTGGGAGAAGCACAATAGCTTGCATGATCAAGAGGGGCTGAAGGGAGCAGATATCGAGCATCAAAGAATAAGAATCACATCATTATGAATGAGGGAGAGAGCAGGGTGGGGACCTAAGGCCCCCTGGTGCGTAATTGGTCACTCCTTTACAGGGGAGTCACGGGGAGGAGACGGACCAGTCAAGGGGCAGCCGGGCAGTGATGAGGCTTACAAGTTTCCTCTAGTTCCTAAAGCCTTCCTTTCCCCAACTATCATGGTCCTAACTGTACCCTACAAATCCAGATGGACTGAAGAAGGTACACTAGTATAGAGGGGAGCTGGAGATATGGGGAAACCAGGATGGATGGGCCCCTTCAGTCCAATGGTTACATGGAACTGCTGGAAGGGTGGAGTGAAGGTGGGGTAGAGAGACGGAACCAACTGCAAGGATATACACATAAGCTCCTATTTGAAGGACGGGAATCAGGGGAGTGGGTTGGGGGAGAGGTTGGGCAGTGTAAGATATGACAGAACAATAACAATGTATAAAGTATTGAGGGTTGGTGGGGAGGAGAGAGCAGGGGAGGAGGGGAAGGGATGGAAAAGCCGATACTAGGGGCTTAATGGAAAAGGTGGACGATTGGAGAACGATAATAGAAGTGGACATGTGAGGGTGCTTGACACAGTATGTTTATGTATTGTGATAAACGATGTGTGAGCCCCCCATAAAATGATTCTAAAAAAAATGATGAGCGTCATGCTAATGTCATTGGTGTGGGTGGTTGTTACGGTGGATGACGAGAGCTACAATAGTAATCACTTGGGTCTTCTTAAAAAATAAAACATGAGTCAGGGCCATCGGGGCCATGCCGACTCACCGTGTAGAACTGCCGGGCCTCTAACTGTTTGCAGGCAGAGAAAGGCCCCTTTTCTGTGAAACCGCTGGTGGTTTCGAACTGAGGACATTACAGTTTACAGCCCAACACTTTGACAGGGAACATCTCCTTCCTGGGGCCAGTAATACACCTGTGGTCCTTTTACAGGCTGTCAACATCAGGGTAAATGCTGGTTCAAAAGCTGTCAGCCTCCTCACCTGCCCTCGCTCTTCCCAGGTCTATCTCCCCTTCCCCCCACCCACTCTTCAGGGTATGGGAAGAGGTTTCTTTTCCTTGCCAACAACCCTCGGACTTAAAAACACAAGCTCGTGGTTTCCTAGGTCCGAGTTGAAAGAACATCCCCATCTGATTTCCTCAGAGACTGGAGGGCGTTTGCTCTCACTTTTTCCATCCCTTTCCCTGTTCTCTCCCTTTTTCTTTCCTCCATCTCTGTTTTCCCTTCTTGGTTCACCTCCCCTTCCTACCCCAGAGCTTCTGAGAAAGACAGTGGAAAGGCATGGGGGCCACAGAATCCCAACTGAGGATGTCCCTGCGTGAGAGAGCAGGCAGGAGAAATGGTGCGCCGTCCTAAGGGAGCAGAGGTCCTGTTACGGTGCGCACGAAATCCCGTGAGGACACCCCTAATAAAACGTGCCCTGCTGCAGCCCCAGTCATGCCAGGAGGATTAAGTGAGTTTGACCCTTAAAGAAGCTGTGTGTGGCAGGAAAGTGGGGCTCGCTGCCTG